>JAULAV010003748.1:0-25002 GCA_030789695.1 Scilla litardierei
AAAAAAAAATAAAAACAAAAACAAAAGAGGGAAGAAAGAGAGAAAGAGTATGAGATGGGATCGTTTATAAAGTTCTTTTCTCTTTTCTTTTCTTTTTCTCAATTTTTCTCTCTTTTTTTGAATAAACATATATACATAAGTGATGCCAAATCAAAAGAGAGAAGGATATACAAGTATATTTTTTTTCTTTTTGATTTTGGTGATTCGGAGCATGAAAATTAATAGCGGGGGAAATGCAGATAATAGACTTGCTAAGGGGGGATTCACCAATGAATTTCAAATAGAGAAATGATGCTCAAGATATGTGGAGAAAGAAATAAATGTATCTCTCGGTTCACTCTATAGGACGTGCACGACAACTTTCAGCAGAGTAATATAATCTACTCAGTTTAATCTCAAAAAGTAAACTAGTCAAGATATATCATCCTAGCAAACATTCAATCAACCTGAAAGTGAAGCGTACAATTCATGCAGTAAGAAGTGATATGAGAAAGGAAAGCAGTACTCCAGATATAAGCTATCAATGCGTGAAGCTTGGTGTGCTTTCTATGAAAAGCATACATATGAACCATCAGACATCAGCTAATAACAGAATTTCATCCATATTCATACAGAAAAAGAGTGGGTTACTATTTCAAATGCAAAGCAGGACATAGCATATGATATCTGAAACAAAAGCTATGACGTGACAAAATAGCATGCACATAAAGAAAAGCTAACACCACGTCATCATCATCACAGAAAAATCATCTCTAGCAAAAGATAAAAAAATAATGACAAAATAAAATAGATACTACTATGTACAATTCGTCACACAAATAAAATAAGAAAACGTGATGCATGATAAAAAAAATGAAAAACTGAGTGAAAGTGGTGTAAAAACAAAGAAAAGGTGGAAAAATAAAAATAAAAGGTGACGAAAAGCAAAAGGTGTGAGAACTCACTCCCCCAAGCTAAAGTGCACAGTGTACTTAATGTGCAAAGTGTGGCACACCGAGAGACGTGAAATGGGTGGGGTGGGTGAGGATGCATGCATGATGAAAAAGAAAGAAAAAGAAAAAGAAAAAGATGTGAATGAATGTGATGCATGCAAAGATCAGTATGGTGCAGATATAAGTGTCCCCAAAAAGTCTCTCCCTCACTCCTAAAAAGATATAAAAAGATATGATCAGAAAGGCACCAAAGTAGTACGCGGAGGAGGGGCAAAAAATCATCAACTCCAAAAACAACCAGCAAAACAGCAGGAATATAGTAGGCATCCAGTGTGTGCCTAGGCTGGCGGGGGTGCACCAGAACCGTCCTGTGGCAGAGGTGGTGGTGGAGGTGGTGGGCGTGGTAGCTGCTGGGAGGGTGTGGGTGGTGGAGGCAGACGTGCCAGAATCTGATTCAGGCAAGCCTGAATACTGGGAAGGATGGCGACGCGGGTCTGCATGGAGCTGACCGTGGCAGAGAGAGCCCTAAAGTCACATCTAAGTCCACTAACAGCCCCCTCAAGAGCACGAATGCTCTGAACTAGAGTGTCAGGGGGTGGTGGAGCAGAGGAACGCACAGGTCTAACAGGTGAAGTGCGGGGCTGTCTCTGATGGGCAGTGTAGAGGACGGGGCCAGCAGGAAAGTGTGGAAGGGGTGCTGTGCTCACTAAGTGATGCCCAGCCTCGGTGTGAGGCTGGGACGCAGGCTGGGTCGAAGCAGAAGCAGAAGCAGTAGAAGTGGAAGGCAAAATGGGCGACGAGGCAGCAGGAGAGGTCAGTAACGTAGACGTGGGGACAGATGTCACGACGGTCTCGGTAAAGACAGGGGTGTTGGAGACTGAAAGGTCGACGACTGGGGAGGCTGTGTAGGGCAAAAAAGATGACTCCCCAGGAGTCGAGAATAGCAATCGGGAGAGGGTCTCCACAGCGGCAGTAAAGTAAGACTCGCCGCTTTCAAGAATGGTGGGTGGACGCTCAGGGCTCAGTGTGGTAATGGGCTCGACGGACATAGGCTCAGTGGTGGTGGTGGTAGTGGACGGCTCAGCTAAAGTGCTCCCGACACTAACAGACATGTGGACAGAGGTGTCGGGAGGTGCAGACAGTGCAGGTGCAGGCTGAGGGATCACAGGGTCAACAGGTGGTGCAGGGGGTGCCTGCTCAGCATCCTCAGGCTCAAGCACGTAGGCAGCGGGGATGAGGAGGTCCATCGCTGGAATCCAGTCCCCGTGAGCCGGTCCAATATGTGTCCGAGCGGGGCTCAGAAGAACCATGTAGTCAGCGCTGAAGGGACCGTGCAACCACACCCAGTGCTGGTGACCGTGGGGACGAAGCATCTTCATCCGGGCCATAACATCTATAAAAAGTGCGGTGGGGCCCGGAGGTCGACGCAAGTCGTCAGGTAGGTCCACGCCGGTTATAAGGGCCAAAAGTGTGATTAGACCGCCGCAACAGATAGGTGAGCGAGCGCTCACCGAAATGATAATGCGGTCCAAAAACCAACTGGCAATGTCGATCTCTACGGTGGGGACCAAATCGTCGCTACCCCTATCTAGAACTCTAGGGCGAGTCATCGCGTAGAGCATGTAGAGCTCTGGCGTCGACATGGTCCCGAGCTGTACCTCGCTAGGAAAGTAGTCGCCATAGGGCGCTGTGCAATGCGGAGGCAGGGGTGGAGGATAGCTGAGGCCTTGGCCCTACTAGGGTCAGAGGTGAGTGGGGATCCCGTGATCCGTGGCCAGAAGGTGTGGGTGTCGAACGACGGGGGTGGGATGTGTGTGGGAGCGTAGGCTCGGTCAGGGTCAGGGACGGCGGGCCACTGGAAAAACGCTCTAAGCATGTCGAGAGTGATCGCGCACTCTCGATCCATTAGACGAAAGGAGCATCCTCCAGGGGTCCGGTCAATGGAACTGAGGGCCTCTAGTGTCAGACGGATGTAAGTATCCGCCAACACCGACAGAAAATCACGCCATCCTACGTTGTCGTACAACATGAGAAGCCCCTCAAGTACCCTTAGGCGGTCTAGGTCAGCTAGGTGTGCAAACCTAGAGGGTACTATCGAGCGATGGCAGATACGCTCGAATCTGGCGTGGTGTGCGTCATTTCGAAACATAATTCCCATCGGCCCGACGGCGGGAGCGGGTGGTGGAACGGGATCGGCTGGGATCGGCTGTGTAGGTGGCAGTGGGCTAGGTGGAGGGGAGTCCTCCCTAGCGGAAGAGGGACCAGGATCATCAGTCCTCTTCCGATTCGAAGAGGCTCCCCGTGTACGTGGCCTAGTGCACGGCGGCATGTGTGCCGCGAGACGTGTCCCAACCAAATAAGTAATGCGACGTGCTAAATGATGGAATGAGTGTACCTGAACATGCCGCGAGAGCAATCCGTAGTGTGTGCAAAGAGACGCCTCCGCCGCGAAGCTCAAAGCGCGTCCAAAAACTCCCCAAAGCTCCCCCAAGCTAGCCTACAAATCAAACGATAAAATCAGCGAATAATATTCAATATATATGGGGGAGGTATGGGATAATAGATAGATATGAAGGTTGATTTAAATTTGGGGCTCAACGGGCATACAAATCAAGAGAAACAGGGAGAATTGGGGATTTCGGGGTGAAAACGGGCGATCGGAGGCTAGGGGTGGCCGGCGCCGGCGACGAGCGGCTGCAGAGAAGTGGCGGCGGTCATCGGCGGCTAGGGGCGGCGGGCGTAGGGTCGAATCGACCGAATGTCATGTGGGCACGGGTGAGGGAAGCAGAAGCGACATAAGCTCGGGCGTATTTGGGGATTTTTGCGTTTCGAAATCCACGCCGCGGCGATTCCGCTTATATAGGAAATGTACGGCCGAGTGGCGTAAACTAAAAAAAATTTCAAATTCTCCTCACCACTTACGACTCGGCCGAGTGGCTTTCCTTCACTTGGCCGAATGGAAAAACTCCACTCGGCCGAGTGGCTCTACCGCTCGGCAATTTTAAAGGACTGGGAGGGTATCTGTTTCACTCGGCCGAGTGACAAGTCACTCGTCTGAGTGGTAATTAAAACTAAAACTTACAAAAATTGACAGAGAGTTGGTCTGCAGAAACTTCCCTGATTGGTGCTCCACTCGGCCGAGTGGAGTCTTTGCTCGGCCGAGTGGCATAAGCTACTCGGCCGAGTGAAGTGCTGTTTTCTGCATCGGCTCTCTGTTTTTGCTCCAGTCTCTGTTTTTCTTCCTCCAGTCTGTTTCTTCCTCCTCCTAAGGCCTGAGCGCGTCCCTGGAGCGTTCTTCCTTGCCTCGATCATCCTCCATATGATTGATCTCCTTTTCTCCTTCTCCTGTCATGAAAATTAGGACCAGTTGTCACAATTTTCATGGACGTAAGACTCTAAACACTAATAAAAGTCTAAACCAAAAATGAAAATCAAATAAAAACAATGCAAAAGCCGTCAGGTTGCCTCCCGACAAGTGCTCGTTTAAGGTCATGAGCTCGACCCCTTTAGATATTCGTTCAGCTCGTGATGTTGGGCGCATACGAGATACGCCCGTCAAACTTGTCGGGAAGGCCGCTTGGATTTGGGTCATGATGATCATCTGCCTTCCTCGATGCCCCCTCATCATGGGTAATGTTGGGGGATAAGTCCCCCAAGCTAGAGCTTGTTCCTATCTTTTTCTTGGCCGGTGACACCGATCTTCCATTCAGTGGAGCTTTCTTCGGATTCTTGGCCTTCGAGATCTTGCAAAGCTCTCGTATTCTAGTGACATCAGCGTCGCCTTCATCACCATCCGTGGAGCTATCTGGAGGGTCCTCCAACTTCTCTTCTTCACCCGAAGCTTGGCCTTCTTCGAAGCCATCGTCATAGAGAGCGCCAATAGAGTGGGGGATTGCTTCTTCAATCACCTCGTCGAGGAGATACGAAAGATCGTGGGGGCGTCCCTTGAGTAGATATATGCAATTCACTTCACCAGAGGGGACTCCTTCGGAATAATGCTTGAGCCGTTGTCCATTCACCTTGAATGTGGCTCCGTCTTTCCCTTCCAATTCAAAAGCTCCCCCCGGTTGTATGTGCTTAATGGTGAATGGTCCGGACCATCGCAATCTCAATTTTTCAGGAAAGAGTCGGAGCCGAGAATTGAATAGGAGGACTTTATCTCTGACCTTGAAGTCCGTGATGGTGATGCGTGCGTCGTGGAGGATTTTAGTCCTTTCCTTATAAATCCTTAAGCTCTCATAAGCATCACGTCTAATCTCATCAAGCTCATTAATGTCTAAGAGTCACCTCACCACCGCACTCTTGTAGTCATAGTTGAATGTCTTAATAGCCCAATATGCGCGGTGCTCCAACTCTACCGGCAAGTGACAAGCTTTCCCATAAACAAGCCGGTATGGTGTGGTGCCAATATGAGTGCGAAAGGCCGTACGATAAGCCCATAGTGCATCATTCAATTTCATTGACCAATCTTTTCTAGATCTATCTACGGTTTTTTTCTAGAATTTGCTTGATTTCTTGGTTTGACACCTCCACTTGGCCACTCGTTTGAGGATGGTATGCCATGCCAACTCTATGATTCACCCCATATCTTTTCACATGGCTTCAAATTTGTTCTATATAAAGTGGCTTCCCCCATCGCTTATCAAAGTACGAGGCACTCCAAAGCGTGGGAAGATGTTTTGCTTGAAAAACTTGGATACCACCCTCGCATCATTAGTAGGGGTCGCAATGGCTTCCACCCATTTAGAGACGTAGTCCATGGCTAATAAGATATACTTGTTTCCCTTGCTTGACGGAAAAGGTCCCATGAAGTCCACTCCCCAACAATCGAATAGCTCAATTTCTGGAATGAGACTCATCGGCATCTCGTTTCGCCTTGATATATTCCCGGTCCGTTGGCAACGATCACATCCCTTGACGAAGTCATACGTATCCTTGAACATGGTCGGCCAAAAGAATCCGCATTGCAATATCTTAGCGGTGGTCTTAGATGAGGCGTGATGTCCCCCGCATGGCATACTATGGCAATGCAAGATGATTGACGTGGCCTCCTCCTTGGAAACACATCTCCGAATAACATCATCCTTGCAAATCTTGAAGAGATACAGATCTTCCCAAAAATAATTTCGGACTTCATGCATAAACCTCCTCTTTTGTTGCGTGGGCATTCCGTATGGTTTTATCACACAAGCCAAATAATTGACGAAATCCGCATACCTAGGCACATCTCCGGGTCTTACGGCGAATAGCCTCTCGCCGACAAAGGTGTCATCGATTGGAAAGCTCTCATCCTCCTTGTCACGAACGAGTCTAGATAAGTGGTTCGCCACAACGTTGTCCGTTCCCTTCTTGTCTCTAATCTCCAAGTCAAATTCTTGCAACAAAAGTATCCATCTTATCAGTCTTGGTTTTGCCTCTTTTTTGCTTAGAAGATACTTAATGCCGCGTTGTCGGTGTGGACAATAACCTTGGATCCAAGGAGGTAGGAACGAAACTTCTCGATGGAGTAAACAACCGCTAAAAGCTCTTTCTCGGTGGTAGTATAATTTTTCTGTGCATCGTCCAATGTTTTGCTAGCATAGAATATATAGCATGAAGCTTTTTGTCTTTCCTTTGTCCTAGCACCGCTCCAATGGCTTGGTCACTTGCATCACACATAAGCTCGAAGGGAAGGTTCCAATCTGGCGGTTGTATGATGGGGGCGGAAATGAGCGCTCCTTTCAACGTATTAAATGCTTGCAATCACTCTCCTGAAAAGACAAAGGGGGCATCTTTAGCAAGTAAGGAAGTAAGTGGTCAGGTAATTAGGGCAAAGTCCTTGATAAAGCGACGGTAAAACCCCGCATGACCAAGGAAGCCTCTAATGCCCTTTACATTAATAGGAGGTGGGAGTTTTTCGATTACCTCAACTTTCGCCTTATCAACCTCAATCCCTCTAGAGGACACACGATGCCCAAGCACTATCCCCTCGGTGACCATAAAATGGCATTTTTCCCAATTAAGAGTGAGATTGTTTTGTTGGCATCATTTGAGGACTTTAGTAAGATTAGTCAAACAAGAATCAAACTCACCTCCATACACAGAAAAATCATCCATGAAGACTTCCATAATATTTTCAATGTAATCAGAAAAGATCGATGTCATACACCTTTGAAAAGTGGCGGGAGCATTGCAAAGTCCAAAGGGCATTCTACGATAGGCATATGTACCATAAGGACATGTGAAAGTGGTCTTTTCTTGGTCGTCTTCATGCAAGGGAATTTGAAAGAACCCCGAATACCCATCCAAATAACAAAAGTATTTATGTTTAGCAAGGCGTTCAAGCATTTGATCAATGAAGGGTAGTGGGTAATGGTCTTTCCTTGTGGCTTTATTTAACTTCCTATAGTCAATGCACATTCGCCATCCCGTAACAGTGCGTGTAGAAATGGGTTCTCCCTTTTCGTTTTTTACAACGGTCATTCCCCCTTTTTAGGAACGACGTGAACGGGGCTAACCCACCGGTTATCAGAGATAGGATAAATAATGCCAGCTTCGAGTAACTTAAGAATCTCTTTCTTAACCACCTCCTTCATGTTGGGGTTCAACCGCCTTTGAGGCTCTATCGAGGTGGCTTCGGTGTTTTCCAAGTGGATTCTATGCGTGCAAAGCCTAGGGCTTATTCCTTTAAGGTCAGAGATGGTGTAGCCAAGCACATCTTTGTGACTCCTAAGGACATCTAAGAGTCTTTCTAGTTGATCATGGTTGAGGTGGGCATTAAGAATAACCGGGTAAGTCAATTTATTACCCAAGAAAGCGTACCTTAGATTTGGTGGTAATTGTTTAAGCTCTACCTCAGGTGGCGTTGTACCCTCTACTTCCTCTCCTTGTGTAAGCTTGATTTCTCCTGCAACATCCGGGTTTAGTTCTTTATCCATAAGTGGGCTCCTCCACGCCGACTCGGATTCACTTATCGGTGAGGACGGTGCATCGGAATAGACGCTGCACGACTCTGCGTGGGCATCGATGGGATGGCCATTAGGCTCCGGTCCAAGCCTGAGATCAAGAGATGCGTCAGTGAGTTCACAAATATAAGAGTAAGGGTCGTAGAGTGTACTTCCCTGAATCTCGGCTTGATTAATGGATTCCTCGGAAGAGTAGTACTCTTCGATGCATGTTCTGCCATTTTCAAAATATAACTTGCCGTCCCTCACATCAACTCTGATGTTGCCCTCTATAGTCCCTTCCGGGGAGATTTGATCCATCACAAAAATGGCAAATTGTTGCTCAATGGGGTCCTCGATATCAACGGTGAATGGCCCTGTGGCATGGACCTCATTAACAAGTTCTTTAAGAAGGCTCGCAAAGGAGTCATCATCTCCCAGGCTTGACTCAGTCATTAACATTGCCTCCCCCATGTTCCTGTTAAGATCTTATGGAGAATTCTGAGAAAGCAAGTAAATTGGGCAGCAAACAAAGTCGAAAAGGAAAAATAAAGAAAGATGGATGGATAGATGGTGAGAGATAACCAGGTGATCAAAATCAAAAACCGTCAAATGCAAATCTCCCCGGCAACGGCGCCAAAAACTTGATCGCGCCCCGGGATACGCACACCTAGGACAAGCGACTCGTAGTCTTACCGCAAGCGCACAGTGTAGCGACGGGTGGGTAGCGAACTCAGGGAGGAACAATGACAGTGTCTCCTTCCAATCACCTAGCTATCAAAATGGTTGAGAATAATTTGGGGTAAAATTTTCACAATCGTTCGAATGTCGATAGAAATATCAATAAAATAAAGCGCCTAGGGATAGGGAATCCCCGCTACGGACAGTATCTCATCGTTATGATTCGTAGGTTACATCATTGCTAGACTTGAATTTTAGGTGAACTAGTCACAACTAAATGTAGAACCAAGCTCACGCTCTCACGCTATTGCCGGTCTATAGCGAACCTAGGGTAGGGCCCAATCTCTTGCAAACCCTAACCTAAGCCGCTAGCGTGAAGAATGACATCATCGTTCAACCGTATCTCGAGCCCACTCTCGTGCAAACTCGAGCTACGACCTAGGTTGAGATAGTTCCCACCCGTCCAATCTCTTGCAAACGGATATTGGTATAGAAACACGATTAAAAATCCTAGCTTTGGCTCAATCTCTTGCAAACCAATTCTAGAGAAGTCCAATCGTAAATCTAAATCGAATTTCTAGGGCTTCCTATCAATTGGGACCCAATCTCTTGCAAATCCCAATTAATATGAATCCCTAGCTATCCGTAATTAATCAATCCCAACCTAACCCTAATCAATTCTAGCAAGAATTTCACCAATTCATCACAATTTAGAATTAGGGTTCATAGGGTTCATCCCTATGCCCTAAGACGATAAAATTACTCACTAATCATCATGTAATTCATGAGAAAATCGATGACAAAATCAGCACAATTCATTGCAATAGAGAAATTATCAACAAAAATAGAGTTTTTGATAAGAAGAGAGACAAACCAATGAGAATCCAATAGCATCCAACAAAAATAATCTTTTAATCTCCAAGAGAAAATCTAAATCTAATGATCTAAAAAGCTCTCTAAAAGGCTGCCAAAAAGTATCAAAAAGTCCTCCTAAACTAGGGCAAAAACTGGGTTTAAATACCCCTCAAAATTGCCCAAAAAATCGTGACAAAAATGCCCATGCGCAGCCCAGAAATCGCACTTTACGCAGCAGGCGGAGCGGCTCACTCGGCCGAGTGACAAATGTCACTCGGCCGAGTGACAAACCATGTACATTTCCAGTAAGTCGGGGATTTTCAGGGGTCTGTCTTCGGAGGTGACTCGGCCGAGTGGCTTTACTCGCTTGGCCGAGGGGCATTACATGCTCGGCCGAGTGGCAACTCTGAAATCGACTGACGGATTCTAGTAAGTTGGCTCCTTCGGTGGGTGGATTTTCCCATGCCACTCGGGCGAGGGGATATCCATACTCGGCCGAGTGGACTATCGTCACTCGGCCGAGTGCACGCTAATTTCCTTCTGTGGTGCGTGTCCGGTCTGGTCGGCCGAGTGGTCTTCTTGCTCGGCCGAGTGAGTGTGTCACTCGGTCGAGTGACATGCTGTAGATGCCCATTCTTCATCATTTCGCCTCCTCGTCACTCCTACGAAAGTTCTTCTTCTTCCACTTGTCTTCCATCGCCGAATAGACCTTAAAAGAGGCTTGGGTGACACTCCGGAGTGGGTGCAAATCCTCTTGATCTCAAAATCACTCCAAATCGCTCCATATCTCCTGAAATACGACAAAAATAAGAAATCATGAAAAGCATTGCAATATTATCGAATAATAGTGAAAAACGCGGTATGAGCAATCAAAGTGGCATGCAAACATGCAGAAAAAGGGTGTAAAATATGGAGTGATAACATGGCTATTTAGAAAGTCAAACATGTGCATGTAGTCATAACTATAATACATCAATTTCTACATGGATATGATTATCATTCATTAATATCACTTGAATGATTCAAAAGAAAGATATACATTAAGCACCATTTTTTTAATTTTCTTAATTTTTCTTAATAAAGAACTAAACAAGCTAGAAAGCAAACAAACTAGATGACGTGCGTTTATATTTTATATATTCACGCACGTCTTCTTCGTGATTTTCCATTGTTTTCCGTCGTTCCGTACCCTTTCTCTTGTGATTTTTTTTAGTTTTCTTTCACTTCTTTGTGTTTTTGTGTAAATGCAGGAGATTGCTAGCATTGGGGACGTATAAAGAAGATATCATGAGTCCCCGGAGCAACGGGATGAATCACGCACGATCTAGAGGGCCAAACATCGAAGAAAACCAAGTTTCAGCCCTCAACCGATCGGTTGGACACAACCACCCGATTGGTTGATGCACGCTTTCCGACCCGGACAGGAGCTGAAGTGAAGAGCAGCTCACCCGATCGGTTTAGTGATCGGGTGAGATCGATAGAGCTCTCTGTCTTTTTTAGCTTAATTGCAATCGATATCTCACCCGATCGGTTCATCTGAAGCTGAATTTTCCCAAATAACGACTCGGTCACACCAACCGCCCAGCCCAGCGACCGGTTGAAGCTTCTAAAGCCCGATGGCCTAGACGACTGGCAGTTCACCCGAGCGGTTGATGCTTCAACCGATCGAGTGACCTCGTTTTTTATATATAGTTGACCGAGGGTTTTCAGAAACGGACGTTGTCATTTTTTCCGTCTGTTTTGGCTTGTGACGGCTGGAATTTTATTGAATCTTGTAAGTCTTCCGATTATCTTGAAACTTTAATATAGTATTAATATCATTGCTAGCAATTGTTTTCTATTGCCTGATCATGATTCCTATCGTTGAATTTCGTTTAGATTGTGTTTTTGCCATGAATTGTGAGTAGTTCCCAAATCTGGGATTTTGGTGGAAACCCCTTCGTGGGTTCTCCCTAGAACGACCATATGAATAGGATTTCGATAGGGTTTAGGAATTTAGATGGTTACGCAGGGTGTTTCATTATCATTGGCGGGAGAAAGACCGCCTCTGACCGTCGGGCCAAGGGGGAATAAACTTGGTGGTTGACTCCCTAGCCACAGCTCACACCCCTAGCGTAGACATTGCATCCTAGCGCGTGGAAATGCAGGATGAGATGTTGGAAGTAATCGTTGCGAGCTTAGTGCTCCCGGAGTCGGTCGGTGTTAATGGACATGGGAATACCCACCGACCGAACCCGGGTAGATCTAGCGTATCATCCTGGACACCGACCGGAATATCGGGCCCATGGGATGCTAGGTATCACTCTTAGAGGCAACATCTCACCACTAAACCCTAGAATCTGATCGAATTCCTATCCGTCGGTCGTAATAGAGAGGACACATGATAGGGTGAAAACCAGAGTCCTAGGTTTCCTTTTTTATCGTTTATCCTTCGTACCCATATTTTGTGACAACCGACCGATCGTTCGGGCTAGCTCACCCATTGGGTGAACCGGTTCCTTCTTGACACAAGCACACATACACACACACACCTACCTGAGTTCGACCCCCAAGCCACACTACAACACCGTGTGCTTTCGGTATAAATATTTAAATCTGGTATCCCCAATCCTATTGCACTTGTATGCTCAAATCTAGGGGACGTCAAGCTTTATGGCGCCGTTGCCGGGGAGGCAATGTGTTTGTTTTCTTTTAGGACCCTGTGAACCCTAGAGTCTAGTTCACATCCTCACCTCACGATATTTTTCGCATTCTACCTTTTTATTTTTATTTTTATTTTTATTCTTTATTTTCTGTTTATTTTTATTCTTCACGAGTGTTCTTGATTTTTCATGCGTAAGAATACAAGAAGTCTTAATGACTTGATTCCTCTTGACCCAGAGATTAACGCCACCGTGAGGCATCTGAACATAGAGAGGAGAAGAATGGAAGAAGCTGAAACCATGGGAGAGAATACTCCTCCCCAGAAGTCCCTACTGGAGTACTCGATGCTATCCATCGGGTCCACGTCTAGCATCCAGCCTCCGGCTATTACAGCCGGGAGTTTCGAGCTAAAGCCGTCATTGGTGACGTGGATCCAACAGGATCAGTTTTCAGGGGCACCTATGGAAAGCCCAATTAAGCATCTGGACTCCTTCCTTGAGAAGTGTGACACCTTCAGGATCAACGGTCTCATGACTGAAGCCATTCGGCTCAAGTTGTTCCCCTTCTCTCTGCGAGACAAAGCCAAGCAATGGCTAAGGGGAAAGGACCCCAATACCTTCACGACTTGGGAGAAGCTATCCAACTCTTAAACAAGTTCTTTCCCCCGGGAAGACGATGAAGTTGAGGAGCGAGATCTCCTCCTCCCAAGCCAGTCACGAATCCCTGCACGAAGCTTGGATGATGCAGCGGAGATGCCTCACCATGAGCTTCCCAAGTGGCAGATCATAAATCTGTTCTACAATGGGTTGAGGATGACCTGAAATCTTCGATGGATGCCACGGCTGGGGGTCCTTTATGTCGAGAAATGAGGAAGATGTCGGCAACATTCTGGAAAACATGGCATCAAATAATGAGAGGTGGTGCGATGAGCGTGCCACACCCAGATCTGGTGGAATGCACAGAGTCGAAGAGGTCGACAAATTATCTAGCAAATTTGATTTGCTATCGACTCAGATCTCGGCACTTATGGTAGGAGCTGGTGGTGCCAACACCCAACAAGTAGCAGCGGTGGAAGTAGAAGTCCAGGGAGACTTTGATGGTGGTGATATCTCACCACCGGTGGATCAAGCTAGTGCACTTTTCTACAAACCGACGGGTAACACGCCTTATCCACCAAGGACTAACTCAAATCCGGCTTATTCTCCCAATAACCGGAACCACCCCAACCTGAGCTATAGGGTACCATATCAACAGCCCCAGCAACCACAGTAACAATTATATCAGCCACCTCGGCAGCAGCATCAGTTGTATCAGCAGCAACAACAGCCCCAATAGATGTACCAGCAATTCCCCCCAAGAATCAGTAGCCCCCACAGCAGCAGCAGCCATACGGCCAACAACGGGTAATCTCTCCGGCCGAGACTCTCTTGACTCAATATATCACAAATCAGGAGAAGATTAATTTGCAGCTGCAGATGGGCCAGAAGACCTTGACCGAGCAAGTGACCCAGCTAGGGATGCAAGTGGTAAATCTGCAGAGGGTGCAGAGCCAATTGCCGGGTCAGCCGAATCCTAGGGGGCCTAATCAAACATTGGTGTTGACGCATGACCATGCCAATGTGTCAGCGATAGTATTGAGAAGCGGCACTCAGATTCCAACTAGGGTGCCCGCTAAAGAACCCGAAGCTCCATTGGTCAATGGGCGACCAAATGAAAAAGCAAATGACAATGGAGCTTCGTCATCAAGGACCATGACTCCGGAGGGAGTCTCTGAGGAAGAGAAGACGAAGAACGAAGAGGGGAACTTGAGAGTCTTCAAGCCCGTGGTGCCGTTTCCCCAACGACTTGCCAAGGTGAAGATTGATGAGAAATATGGCAAGTTCTTTGATATGGTTAAAGACTTGAGCTTGCAGATCCCCTTCCTCGAGGCTATAGAGACTATCCCGTCCTATGCAAAATTCTTGAAGGACTTGGTGACGAGGGTGTCAAGGAAAGAAAAAAATGTCCTGACCGTGGAGTGCAGCGCTCTGATTCAACGAGCGAATCCACCCAAGCTCAAGGACCCAGGGAGCTTCTCTATTCCATGTTCAATTGGAGAGGTGAAGATTAATCGAGCGCTCGTCGATTTGGGAGCGAGCGTCAGTCTGATGCCTCTATCGTTGTATAAGAGGATTACAATGGCGACCTTGAGCCCACCGGAATGACCCTTCAAATTACAGACAGATCAGTCAAGTATCCGGTGGGGATTGTGGACGACCTGTCAGTAAATGTCAGCGGCATACATGTGCCTGTAGATTTTGTTGTGATGGACATGCCGGAAGACAATCATACCCCGATCATCCTCGAGGGGCCCTTCATGGCGACCACTGGCGTGCTTACTGATGTTAAGAAAGGGAAGCTGTCCCCAAATGTGGGCGACCAGAAGGTCGAATTTGACTTGGGACTATCTATAAAGCATCCACCCGAGGAGCAAAGTTGCAATGTGCTGGAAGCTGAGGAAGAAAGAGCTGTAGAAGCTGGATCTTGGGTGATCCTCTCGAGGAAACCCCCCGATAGCTTTGGGAGACTGGAGGAACATGCTGGGTTGGAAGAAGAAGAAGTAGCCAGAGAAGTGTTTGCCTCCGAGACGACCCCTCTCGGATTCAAGAAAGCTGCTCCGACGAGGAGTAAAGGAAAAGAGCCCATGGGGCTCACTGCTGATGAGATCCGGATCCTACAGAAAGTGGTGGTTGACGCCAATGTGAGTGAAAAGCCCCCGGACACCACCAACGGGAGGATCATCGAGAGCGTCTACCTTTCACCCCTGCCAACACCAAGGGTAACCGCTCCAGAAGCTGAACGAATGCCAATCAATGGGCATCACCCGCATTAACCCCCCTGAAGATCGCATACCGGGAGTCGAGCAAATGACTTTAAACAACAACGCTTCGTGGGAGGTAACCCATGTTCTAAACCTTTGTTGTTATTCATAGGATTATTTTTCTTATTTTGGTGAATAAATTCAGCAATGGGGGTTTTTGTCAGGAGACTTAGATCAATTTTTGAACTTGTGCAGGAAATCATCCCCAACCGATCGGGTGATAAATCAACCGATCGGTTAGGCCGTGTCTGAAGATGGCATATATCAGTTCATCAGCGAACCGCTCGGGTGGCAAAAGTGGCAGACCAAGTGGCAGATCGTGTCAGAATGGCAGAACTCTCGGACTTTTTGGGGTTAATTCAACCGATCGATTGAGCTGAAGGAGTGATCGTGTCGCTGTCCGGGTGAAGTCGACAGTGCTCTCGGGAAAATTGTGAAGCGGCCAACCGATCGGGTGAAAACTCACTCGATCGGTTCGCCTGTTGCTGCCTTCCAACAAAATTTTTCAAAAATTAACCCAACCGATCGGGTGAGTTCTCACCCGATCGGTTTGCCTAAACCCTATAAATAACCCCCTTCACCCGATTCATTTCCCTCACCCGAACTGCCTCTCCCTCCGTCGTTTCGACTTCTCTCTCTCTGAACCGACCACCTCTCTCCCTCCCATAACTCCGATTCTCTCTCCCCCACTTCCTCCATCTCCCTCTATCATCATCAACCCTCTCCCTCTCTCATTCAACCCTAAATTTCGCCCTAACCGTAGAGCTATTTCCCCCATCTTGAAAATTTCTACTTTTGTTGGATTGATGTGTCGCGGCTTCACGAATCTCTCAATTGCACTGCGTGGGGTCTGACGCACCCGTAACCTACACCTGGGTTCCACCTGGCGGTGTCACGATCGCCAGGCATGGTATAGCCCCTAGGCTATGATTTTGGGCTCAATCCGCAAGCAGACGTCGTCGAGTAATAGTATATAAGATGTCGGATCCCACAGGGACGGTGATATTGTCAATAGGTTCTCAGTCTATTTCTAAATGTAGAAGTGAGATAGCTGTCGGGGGAACAGATTTGGGTTGGTTGTTGTTATGGTAATATCAATAAAAAGGGACTAGGGCTTTAGCGATCGCCACTAGGATCGTTGGAGGTTGATGTTGGGACATGATCCTCACATTTCATTAGGGCCAGGGAATTAATCCCCCAATTCGTACCACTCTCGTGGGTTAGAATTGCGGGGTATTTCGGTGGCTCTCGTTGACGCAATGGCGATAGCCGTCAACGTAGCGGTATAGTTCGTCGATAGATCCCCTCAAGGCACGAGCCGGGCATGGTCACGTGCCTTGGTTAGATCCAACAATTTCCCTATTCGAATCCCTAGATACTCCTTAAGCACATCAATTCCACAGACCGTGTGCATGATCTCAGTACGGGTTATCTACAGATTCGGTAGGATCTACCGAAATACAACCCTAAATCCCCAATTCAACGTAGGGAACCAGATCTACATTTTCCCCTAAAATCCTAGGGCTAACCCATCAACCCTAGAAAGAATCTACTCACTCATGGCAATAGAAACGCATAAAAACACCAATTCCACGGAAGAAAACATTTTAGCGATCGAGAGATTAGGGCTAAAAGAACTTACAGCAAGAATAGATGAACAATAGATTCAGAGAAAAATCCAAATTCCAATCAGCAAACGTAGACAAGAACAAGAGTAATGATCTCAAGCGTTAGATCCAAAAATTGCTACAAAAATTAATCTAAGAATAATTCCCTTCAAAATTCGCACAGAGCTCCCCTCCAAAAATTCCTAATCGAAGAACAATCCAACTTTCCACACATCACTCACGATCGCCAGCTTTCAGTGCTCCCCGAGATCGCGCGCTCCGCGATCTTTCAAAACTTCCCAGAAATGCCCTTAGTGTCGCCGACCGAGTAGGTGACTCGGTCAAGCAGCTGCTGCTCGGTCAGTAGCTCGGCCCGTGTAGTTGTGCTGCTAGGCTGCTTGAAGATTTTGAAATCGACCTACCCAGACCGAGTAGTCTTTGCTCGGTCCGAGTAGGTTCGACTCGGTCTGATACTCGGGATCTACTCGGGCGCTACTTGGGCTGTGTAATCTGAGGCGACTCGACCGAACAGATGAGCTGCTCGGTCCGAGTCAGCCCGTATCCGATCTCTGCTGTAAAATGGAGCTACTCGGCCCGAGCATTTTCTGGGAAAATGTTGCAGCAGGCTTGGTGCTTCTCTCTCTCTGCTCTCTCTTCCTTCTCTCCTACAATGGCTCCGAAAACATGGCGAACTCCTCCAGAGCCCCGCCAATGAGCTCACGAGCATGTCGGAGGTGTCCATACCCAAGTGGGGGTCCGAATTGCTCCAAAATCCCTGAAAATTCACGAAACACTACGAAACTCGAAAATATCGTCAGAAATGCAAAATCGTAGTAAAAAGTGGGATTTGGATGTGAAAATGATATGCGATGCGATGAGATAATGATATGAAAATGATGGAAAATATGGACACATCAAAATCCTCCAAGCTTACCTCTTACTTGTCCTCGAGGAAGACGAATAATCGTACATGCTCTGAGTATATCACGATGCTCTGAGTGCTAAACATACATGCTATTAATAATTTCTAGCTTTATATATCATATGACATGCAGTGCAGGCAAAGAACAGGGATCTACTGAAATAACACCGTCAATTCATATCAATCTCATGCAATCCCTAGAGTCTAGTATAAAGGAGTTGGCAACACCCTTTTCAATCACAGATACACAAGGAGCATAAAAGAATCACACAACATGCAATAGAGAATAGAAAAAAATCATGCCATTCAGATATTCATTTCGATACGTGAAAAAGCTCCAAAACTAAAGTAATTCGTAAAGTTTAGGTTTTATAAAATCTCCCCGATGTGCATCGTCTCCACTCTAATGTCAAGATCACTCATGTAATCAGTTGGTTTTACCTCCCAAGCTTAGGTTGAGGTGTCGCATCAAGAAAAATGATATGGAATTTTTATATATTTTCTTCCCAGAATAGATGATAGCTTCTAATGAAATGCTATAAAACAATATTTATTCATTTTCTCTTCTTTTTCTTTTCTTTTTCAGATATGAATATATACACATGTTTTTTATTTTCTCTTTTTTTAAGAGAAGCTATACTTTTTTTTGGGGTTTAGGAAGTGAGATGCGGTAAAGGTAGCTATGGGAGTGCAACCAACTGATATATAGAGATATAAAATAGATATGTGGAGAAGGAAAATAGTGGGACTCTTGGTTCACTCATAAGAGGGTGCACATCAGTTTGATAAAATAAAAACCTAACTAAACTCATATATAGCATGGATATTTTCATTTCTCTAGATGAATACTGAAAAAGACATGCAGTAATAGGCACAATATCAGCAGGTATGCAAACGAAGTGAATAAGATAGGAAAAACAGGTACTCCAAGTGTTCTAGTGATGCGTGAACCTGGGTGCATTTCCCAACATAAATCATACTAGATACTAATTCATGCATTTCAATTTTCAATTCATTTCAAGTATTAAATCAGATAGATCATCAATAGAAATGCATGCATATAGATAATAAAACTGAAATTAACCCTAATAGCATGTCATCAGAAATGAGCATAACAAAAACTAATAAAGCCAAGATAGATATCATCATGTGGACCATCTTTAACAAAAATAAAAAGGAGCAGAGAAAAAGGAAAAATAGAGAAAATGAGATGCATGCATAGAGAAAAATAGAAAATATGATGCAAAATGAGAAAAAGTAAAATGATGCAGGAAAGTGGTGAAAAATTAAAATAAAAACTGAAAATAAGGGAGGAAAATGTAAAAATAAAAACAAAAATAAAGTAGGAGCGCTCATCCCCCAAGCTAAACCTAGCAGTGTCCTCACTGCTAAGAAAAAGCTCGTTAGCGGGAGATGATGCTAAAGTGGTGCTGTGGGTGGGGAAATAAAATAAAAAATATGTAATAAAAGAAAAATGAAATAAAAATAGAAATATTATATGATGTAATGCAATATATGAAATGATGCATGCGTGGATCCTCTCCCAAGCTATGTAAAAGTAGGGCCCCGAAAAGACAGATGTGCATAAAATAAATGGGGAGGCAAAAGTGGGTAGGGACTACATCATGCAGAGGCACCACCCTCTGGGGGCAGTGATGTGTCCCTCTGATGTGGACAAGGGGCGGTGGGAGGCAGGGCTGGTGGCTGGAAATCATGAGGTGGGTCAATACGAATGTGGCGCATGAGGCTCTGGAGGAAGGGTAGGTCGTGCTCGACCGACTGTTGAGTCATCTCACCACCATATCCTGCTAGTAGGAGCATGACGGTGAACCGGTCGGCCTGGTCATCGACACGGAATGTGACCTCGTACTCGGCATCGCCTATGTAAAGGGGGTCAGCAGGACGTGGGGCGGTGAGCGGTGCGGGGGTGGTGGTGGATGATTCGGTGACGGTGTTGGCTCAAGTGGGCGAGCGCGTACGACGCGTGCGCCAGGTAGGCCTAGGATTGGATGTGCCGGTGTTGGCAGGTCTAGCACGGCGAGGAGGCATTGTGTAGGAGGAGGAGAATAATAATGTATTATGTAAAGCAGATAGGGGACGAGTTTACCGACTAGAAAGGGGTGGCGCTTTGTCTCGGTGTCGTGATTATCGCTGATCTGGATTATCCCCAAGTTTTTTCAAAAAGAATGTCTTTTGGTGTTGGCAATTCAAACCTGAAAGAGGAACAAGGAGAACGTCAGTAGATTCAAACCAAAAACAAACAAATTCAATTTCAATGGGTGCTCGGTTGAAAGTTAAACAAGGGGCGGCGGCGGCGTAGATAGAACGGGCGATTTATGGAGAGGGGGCGACAGCTGCAGGAAATTGGGTCGAGCATAGGGGAGGGGGAAATTAGGCTACGGATTTGAAAAAGGGCGGAAACGGGTTAGTTTAGAGGCGCAACGACCCAAACAGCAGAAAGGCACGACTCAGACCAAGCAACACAGTTGCTTAGTCGAGCAAGTTGGAGATGGGAATGACTCGGACCGAGTTATCTGGGTGCTTGGTTGAGTAAGTTACAGATACGCCTTCAGCCAGCTCGGTCGAGCAGGGATCTGCTCGGTCTAGTTTCTTCTTGCTCGGGCCGAGCTGATAATTATCGTCTGGGTTGGCAGAGTGACATTTTATCCTCAAATTCTAGAGCCTGTAAAACTCGACCGAGTATAAGGCTGCTCGGTCGAGTCACCAACTGCTCGGGCCGAGTCGAAAATACTCTGTCCGGGTTGATATAGTGACATTTTCTCCTCAAATTTTAGAGCCTGTAAAACTCGACCGAGTATAAAGATGCTCGGACCGAGTCGATTTCTACTCGGGCCGAGCAAAATTTTACTCGGGCCGAGCTAACATTGCGCTTTCTCATTCAGTTTTCCGTGTCTGTAAAACTCGACCAAGCAGTGGGGCTGCTTGGTCGAGTCACCTATGCCTTTTCTGCCCATCTTCCTAGGCTGTCTCCTGCTGTACTCCTTCTTCCTCATAGTGGTCTACTCTCATATCTGACCTGCACAAGGGAGTAATTCATCAATTCTTGTATGGTTTTCAGAATTTTATTTCTAAAACGTATAAAACAAGAGTAAGAAACCGAAAAAGAAGATCCAGAATCCAAGAAATTGGGTTGCCTCCCAATAAGCACGCGTTTTTAGTCGTGAGCTCAACTCCCCTTAATTTATCAGTTGTCGTTGGGGAATCCCTCGAGGAAGTATGTCTCCTCCGGTCCTATAGGTTCTCCGGCTCTGTAGGGTTTAATTCTTTGGCCGTTGACCTTGAAATTTCCGTTTTTCCCTCGAGCTCGACGGTGCCTCCTGGAGATAAGCTTACTATTTTGTAGGGGCCGGACCACCTCGATTTTAGCTTCATGGGGAAGGCGTAGTTTTAAGTTATATAGAAGTACATGGTCGTTGACATCATGGCGAACAACCGTGATATTTCTATCGTGATAAGCCTTGGTTCTTTCCTTGTATATCTTCGCATTTTCATAAGCATGACGCCGAATTTCGTCCAACACATTACAATGAAGGGCTCGTCGGGTGGCGGCGCTTTGGTAGTCAAAATTCATCTTCTTTATCGCCCAATATGCTCTATGCTCCAATTCTACTGGAAGGTGGCAAGCTTTCCCATACCCCAGCCTATACGGGGTTGTGCCGATGGGGGTTTTGAACGCAATGTGGTAAGCCCAAAGGGCGTCGCCCAACTTGTGCGACCAATCCTTCCTTGAGGCGCTGAATGTTTTTTCCAGGATACTTTTTATCTCTCTATTAGATACTTCCACTTGGATGCTGGTCTGAGGGTAGTAGGCGAGGGCGACCTTGTGATGAACCCCATACTTTTTCAGCATTGCCTCGAATTTTCTTTCGATAAAATGACTCCATCCGTCACTTATAATCGTCCAGGGGACTCTGAAGCGAGGGAAGATAGTATTCTTGAAAAATCTGGCTACTATCCTTGCGTCGTTTGTTGGGGTGGCTATGGCTTCTACCCATTTTGAGACATAATCAACGGCAACCAAGATATACTTGTTGCCGTTACTCGATGGAAAAGGCCCCATGAAATCGACGCCCCAGCCGTCAAATAGCTCTATCTCCAAGATGCCATGGAGGGGCATTTCATTCTTCTTCATGATATTCCCAGTCCTCTGGCATCTGTCGCACTTCCTTATGTATTCATTAGCATCCCTGAATATAGTAGGCCAGTAGAAGCCACTTTGAAGAATTTTCACCGTGGTCTTGGTGACCACTGCGTGCCCACCACATGGTTGATCATGGCAATGCAACATGACGGAAGTTTCTTCTTCTTTTGGGACACATCGTCTGATGATCCCGTCGGTGCACATCCTGAACAAATACGGGTCGTCCCAGAAGTAACTCTTTGCATCATGTAGGAACTTCCTCCTTGAATAAGTAGCCAAGCCATGCGGAACTATCCCACTCACCAAATAATTCACTATGTCGGCGTACCAGGGAGCTTCAGTGGTATTTGCCACAAAAAGTTGTTCACCGGTGAATGAATCGTCAATCGGTAAGCTGTTGTCCCCGTGCCTCTGAATCAATCGCGACAAATGGTCTGCCACCACGTTTTCTGCTCCCTTCTTGTCCTTGATCTCGATGTCAAATTCTTGGAGCAGAAGGATCCACCGTATTAGATGTGGTTTAGCATCCTTCTTACTTAGCAGATATTTCAATGCCACGTGGTCCGTGTGGATGATCACCTTGGACCCCAGAAGGTAGGATCTGAACTTCTCTATAGAATAGACTATGGCTAGCAACTCTTTCTCCATGGTAGTGTAGTTCTTTTGAGCGTCGTCCAGGGTTTTGCTAACGTAGTATATAGCATGGAGCTTCCCCTCCTTTCTTTGGCCAAGCAAAACTCCCACCGCTCGGTCACTAGTATCACACATAAGCTCAAATGGCAGATTCTAGTCTGGTGGCTGTATAATCAGCGTCGAGATGAGAGCTTCCTTTAACCTATTGAAAGCTAGCAAACAAGCATCAGTAAACACAAAAGGAGCGTCCTTAGCTAGGAGCTCCATGAGAGGGTGAGAAATACTGGAAAAATCTTTTATAAAGCGTCGGTAAAAACCGACGTGCCCTAGAAAACCACGGATACCCTTGAGGTTGGTGGGCGGCGGCAAACTTTTGATGACCTCTACTTTGGCCTTATCAACCTCAATTCCTTTAGAGGTAATGACATGCCCAAGAACCACTCCTTCTGTCACCATGAAGTGACACTTCTCCCAATTCAAAGTATGATTATTATCTTGGCATCGTTCTAAGCCCTTGGACAAATTAGCTAAGCAACTATCAAACTCGGTGCCATAGACAGAAAAGTCGTCCATATATTCTCCATGAAATCAGAGAAAATAGACGTCATGCACCTTTAAAATGTGGCAGGTGCATTACATAGCCCGAACGACATTCTTCGGTAAGCGAAGGTGTCGTAAGGACATGTGAACGTCATTTTTTCTTGGTCTTCCCGATGCAACGGGATTTGGAAAAATCCGGAGTATCCGTCTAAGTAGCAGAAGTATTTATGCTTAGCTAAGCGCTCGAGCATCTGGTCTATGAAGGGCAGCGGGTAATGGTCCTTCCTGGTGGCTTTGTTCAGTTTCCTGTAATCGATACACATGCGACACCCGGTGACAGTCCTAGTGGAGATTAATTTGTCTTTTTCATTTTTTATGACTGTCATGCCCCCTTTTTAGGGACAACCTGCAGGGGACTAACCTATTTACTATCGGAAATGGGATAAATGATGTCAGCCTCTAAAATTTTCAGGACCTCCTTTTTCACCACCTCTTTCATGTTGGGGTTCAACCGCCTTTGAGGCTCAATGGAGGTGGCATCCTTGTCCTCTAGGTGGATCCTATGCGTACAAATGTTCTCGCTAGTACCCTTCAGGTCAGAGATGTTATACCCTATCACTTTTTTGTAAGATTTAAGAGTTTTTAGGAGACTCTCTAACTGGGGTTCCATTAGGGCCGCATTTACAATAACATGATAAGTGGAATCTTCACCCAGAAAAGCATATTTCAAATTGGCGGGGAGGGGTTTTAATTCTACCTGAGAGGGCGCTGTACCCCCGGCGTCTCTTGCTTATGAGAATGATGCATCCTCGATCTCGGGTTCAGAGGGCAAAAATTCTTCATTCGCCGAATCATAGGACGAGCAAGGAGATGATGGTGCGTCAATGCACATGTCTGCAGGTTCCGTTCCTGTAGCGCACCTGTCAACAGAAGCAAGGTTTTCAGGTATGTGTTCGCTATCAAACATAAAGTCTGGAGTACTTCCCTGGTTGAGGTGGTTTTGCGATGGTGATGAGTCTAGGTACTCCTCATAGGCATGTTCTTCATATACTGAGATCTGTGGAAGGCTGTCGTTATAGAAACGTAATGTATCTCCCTCGTACCGCACATAAGTTCCATCAGCTATGGTGACACCATCCAGGGCGTCCGCATTATGGAAAGCGGTTGCGATGAAAACCGAGAGCTCTTGCATAGCTGGGTCGTCTGTAGGGAATTCAATTGGGCCATGGGCCCATACGTCAGCTACCACACTCTCTAATATCTCAAGCATCTGAGAATTGTGTAGTGACTCCAATTGATGAGCCTCTCCCCAATATGCATCAACAGGTGGGGCCTCAATGGTTTGAAGGAGCATCACGTTCTCTTCAAAGCTTACTCGAATGTCATCTTCAATGGTACCTGCATCAGAAACCTGGTTCATTAAATAATCCATGAATAGTTGCTGATTTGCGTTACCTGCAACATAGGTTCCTGAGCCAATAAATCGAACTGCGTCGATCAGTTCTCTAACTACGCCTTCAACCATGGACTCGTCCATGCGCGAGTCTTGGAAGCGGTGTAAATGATAAGGGGAGAGACTGAACTCCTCTGAATCGCTATCAGACTCACAGGTCCAACGCACTTGCATTACCATCTCCATATTGCCTGATTGGTAAGGAAATTATCGCTAGCTGGAGGAAGATATTAGTAACAAGGCAGAGAAAAATAGAAAGAGAATGAAAATGGTGGAAAGGTGAGAAATGATAAGAGTGCTAGCAAACTTCACAAAAATAAAAACAAACTGAGATAAGAACACTATTGTCGTCCCCAGCAACGACGCCAAAAACTTGACACACCCGTGACCTACACCTAGGTTCCACCTGGCGGTGTCACGATCGCCAGGCATGGTATGGCCCCTAGGCTACGATTTCAGGCTCAATCTGCAAGCAGACGGTGTCGAGTAATAGTATATAAGATGTCAGATTCCACAGGGATGGTGATAGTGTCAATAGGTTCTCAGTCTATTTCTAAATGTAGAAGTGAGATAGCTGTCGGGGGAACAGATTTGGGTTGGTTGTTATTATGGTAATATCAATAAAAGGGGACTAGGGCTTTAGGGATCGCCACTAGGATCGTTGGAGGTTGATGTTGGGATAGGATCCTCACATTTCATTAGGGCTAAAGAATTAATCCCCCAATTCATACCACTCTCGTGGGTTAGAATTACGGAGTATTTCGGTGGCTCTCGTTGATGCAATGGCAGTA
>JAULAV010003749.1:0-20721 GCA_030789695.1 Scilla litardierei
AATCGACGGCTCGGATCAAATCAAATGAACCGACACAGCAGGAGACAGTCGACTGGAGAACAAAAGTCAGTCGACTGTAAGAAGTGATAAAATTAATTCTCAGAAAGATGGGCAGTCGACTGTCAAGTAAAATGCAGTCGCCAGTCCGATGGACAGTCGATTGACATATACTCAACAGTCGGCTGGCCGAGAATCAATACATATCACAAGAAAAACAGAGAACACTGTAAAAAATTAACAGACAGACCAATCGCCTGATGACTAAATTACAGTCGCCTGTTAAATGAACAGTCGACTGTAAAACAGTCAACAGTCGGCTGTGCGAAAGATATCAGTTTTCATATGAAGGATATAGAGTAGGGCAGTCGACTGTCAAAAGAAACACAGTCGTCTGTCCTGGTCCAAAAATGCACAGTGAGATAGAATTCCAGAGAATAAGAACACTCACCCTAGGACCTATACTCTAATCACAAATACATATTAAAATCCTTATGAAAACAATAAATCTATTGAAACACAAATTATTCCAATCAACTTTGAAAACTCATGAAATCAAATAAGTCACAATTGCCTTTCTTAATCTCATAAAACAATAAAGCACATGAAGAAAGACAATTAAATATATATGAGCTCAATGAGGAGTTATAGCATGGAAAAAAAAATTGAGCTTCTAGATTTCAGATTCACCCATAATTCCCAATTCTCCACGCAACCTCACAAATGTATCTTCTTTAAGAGGTTTAGTGAAGATATCGGCAATTTGTTTTTGGGTTTCAAAGTACTCTAAGATGATGTCCTTCTTAGCTACATGATCATTTATAAAATGGTGTCTCACGTCTATGTGTTTGGTACGGGAGTGGTGTACCGGATTCTTGGAAAGACAAATAGCACTTTGATTATCAACCATGATAGAGCAAGTATCAAAATTGACACCATAGTCACTAAGAGTGTGTCTCATCCAAAGAACTTGTGCACATGCAAGACCCGCGACAATATATTCCGCTTCAGTCGTGGACAATGACACCGAATTCTGTTTGTTAGAGAACCAAGAAACTAAGGAATTTCCTAAGAAATGGCATGTGCCACTAGTACTTTTCCTGTCGGACTTGCATCCGGCAAAGTCGGCATCACTATATGAGATTAACTCATATGTGCTAGACTTAGGGTAAAGTAACCCATAATCTAGGGATTGATTGAGATAACGAAATATTCGTTTAACCGCAATCAAGTGTGACTCCTTAGGTCTTGCTTGATATCTAGCACAAATACATACAGAAACATGATATCGGGCCTACTAGCGGTTAAGTAAAGTAAGCTACCGATCATACCTCGATATAGATGAACGTCTACATCTTTTCCGCTTTCATCCTTGTGTAGATGTGTAGTAGTATTCATGGGAGTCCGTTTGCTTGAAGACAATTCCATCCCGAATCGCTTAATAAGCTCCCCTGTGTACTTTGTCTGATGTATGAAAGTGCCATTCTCCATTTGTCAAATTTGCAATCCAAGGAAGTAGGTGAGTTCTCCCATGTGGCTCATCTCAAACTCATCCTTCATAGATTTGGAGAATTCTTGACAAAGATGAAAGTTAGTAGAACCGAAAATAATGTCATCTACATAAACTTGAATCAAAAGAATGTCATTTTCATAATCTTTAATAAAAAGTGTAGAATCAACTTCTCCCATTTTAAAACCTAAATTCAAAAGAAAGGTCTTAAGGCGATCATACCAAGCTCTAGGAGCTTGTCTCAATCCATACAACGCTTTCTTAAGTTTGAAAACATGGTTTGGAAATTTCTCATGAATAAAACCGGGAGGTTGAGAAACATAGACTTCTTCATTTACAAACCCATTTAAAAATGCACTTTTAACATCCATTGGAAATAATTTAAAGTTCTTATGGGATGCAAAAGATAAAAGCAACCTAATAGCTTCTAATCTAGCTACGGGGGCAAAGGATTCTTCGAAATCAATACCTTCCTCTTGCCGATAGCCTTGAGCTACTAACCTTGCTTTGTTCCGTGTGATTACCTCGTTTTCATCCGTCTTGTTCTTGAAGATCCATTTGGTCCCAATAGCTTGGTGACCACTTGGAAGAGGTACAAGTTCCCAAACTTCATTTCTCTCGAATTGCGCTAGTTCTTCTTCCATATCCACTATCCAAGAACTATCCTCACAAGCTTCTTGAATGTTCTTTGGCTCAATGGTAGAGACGAATGCGCAATGGGAGAATTCTTCAATTCTTGATCTCGTTCGAACACCCACACCAATATCTCCAATGATTTGGTTATGAGGATGGTTGCGAACGGTTGGATAAGCTTTGGGTAAACCTGGATCACTAGGAACAACTTCAACAACTTCGTTAGAAGTGTTAGTCTCAACAATATTATCATTAATCTTGACATTATTAAGAGAATCACAAAGAATGTCTACATTATCATCATCAACATGAGGAAAATCAAAATCTTCATAAAACGATACGTGAAGTGATTCCTCAATCGTTGAAGAAGTTTTGTTGTATATCCGGTAGGCTTTGCTACGTGTGGAATATCCAACAAAGATTCCTTCATCGGATCTTGGCTCAAATTTGTCTAAATTACCAAAGGTGTTCTTTATAAAACATTTTGAACCAAAGACACGAAAATATTTCACTTGAGGCTTTTTATCGTAAAACAACTCAAAACAAGTTTTGTTTGTTTGGGGTCTCACTAGGATTCTATTAAGCACATAACATGCCGTGTGCACCGCTTCTGCCCAAAATTGTAGTCCTAAATGACTATCATGGAGCATAGTGCGAGCACACTCAATAAGAGTCCTATTCTTTCTTTCTACAACACCATTTTGTGGTGGTGCACGAGGAAAGGAAAAGTTATGAGTTATCCCGGAGTCATCACAAAACTTAGTAAAAGATTCATTCTCAAATTCTCCTCCATGATCACTACGAATAGTGATAATGGTGGATCCTAAAAGATTCTGAATCTTCTTTGCAAATTTGGTAAACGCTTCATGAGCTTCATTCTTATTAGTTAAGAATGAAACCCAAGTAAATCTAGAAAATTCGTCAAAGACAACTAGTCCATAATGAGCATTACCTAAAGAAGCGGTTCTAGTTGGCCCAAACAAATCTAAATGTAGAAGTTCTAGGGGCCTCTTAGAAGTAATCCCTTTTTTAAGCTTAAATGAAGATTTACTTAGTTTACATCTTTGACATGAATCACAAAAGTTTTTCTTATTAAAAACAATCTTAGGAAAACCTTTGACTAGATCATGCTTAGCTAACTTATATAAGTGCTTGAAGTGAACATGACCAAAACGGCGATGCCATAATATTTGTTCACTTGTGTTAGCAACTAAGCAATGTTCTTCAGTTTTAGGCAAGCTCAAATAATAAATATTTTTACGCCTAATACCGGAAAATAAAACATTTGAATCACAATCAACAATAGTACACAATCCTTCTCCGAAGTTAACCTTGTAACCTTTGTCACAAAGTTGACTTATGGAAATGAGGTTGTGACATAAACCACTAACAAGATAAACATTAGTAATTAGGGGTTTGGAAGGATTACCAACGATACCTACTCCAATGATGGTTCCCTTTTGATTACCTCCAAAAGTGATCGTTGCACCATCTTTGATGCTAATCACTTCGGAGAGCAATGAGGGATCTCCCGTCATGTGTTTGGAGCAACCGCTATCAAGAATCCATCCTTTCCCTTTAGAGCTAATAAGGCATTTATTGCTCTTCTTCTTTCTCTTGGGTACCTATATAATATACCATAAGCTTATGGTACCCAATGTTTGTTGGGTCCAAGGGGATTAGCCCTTTGGAAGCCAAGTCCAAGTGGACTTCCGCTTCCCAACATAGTTACTATTTCTAATTACATCATGAAAGTAGGAATCAACATAAGTATTCCTAACATTTAGACTAGTGTTCTTAGGACCCCAAATAGTGTACATCTTGGGAGTCCTATTCCTAGTTGCATGCATATGAGTTGGATTTCTATGTGGTGCCTGCTTCTTAGGAACATGATTTCTAGCATATATATGAGGTGGAGGATATGCATTGTACATTCTTGAATGATATGAATTCTTGGGAGCATGCATATTATATGAAGGATATTGATCATGCATGACATGTGGAGAATTATCATATATGAAAGAATGATGCGTATGAACATATGGGTGTGTGGGAGCACGTACATGAGTATTTCTCATGTGTGGTTGTGTACGTGTCCGTGGGTGCGGAGCATAAAATGTGTCATGATTATCCACTTGTGAAGTAGGATGTTTCCTACGTGGATGAGTATTAGTGTACATATAAGCATGGCCTTGCTTTTGGTTTCCACCCTTAGTGGGTTTCTTGCCAAAAGGAAGAGAAAGTGATGTGGTGACATTCTCGGTAGGATTGCTACCTATAGTGTCTTTGACACCACTTGTGGATGCACCAGAGGAAGGCCTCACAAAATCTATAGTGACACCACTATAGGAGGTGCGATCATTGGAAGCATTTGCTTTAACAAATCCAAGGCCAACACGATGTGTGGCCGGAAATTGATTTGCAAGCAAATCATCCAATTGTCCTTGTCCCTTATTGAATCTCACAATACGGGAGGACATGAGCTCATATTTCTCCTTTAAAGAAGAAATGTTGGTATCCAAGGTGGACACCCGTGCTTTGAGCTCGTGCACTTGGGTTTTAAGAGAATCATTCTCTAAACCCAATTGTGTGTGGCATGTAACTAGATCACTATTATCCATGGGATGTGTTTGATCTAGTTGAGATTTGAGGGAATTCACCTCATTTCTCAATGTGACATTTTGAGAAGCTAAGTTTGCTTTCTCAAGGGTTAAAGTATCAACAATGGTGTCATTGTTGATAATGCATGGAATGGATGACTTGCTAACTTTTGATTTCTTTAAGCTAGAATATCTAAGCATTAAAGATTGGTATTTAGCAAATATCTCTTCATTAGATATACGAAGTTCATCCATTGTTACCTCGGTGTTATCCGTATCAGAATCACTCTCATCCGAGAGTGGGTCTTCAAGTGCCATGAAGCACATGTGGGCGCTCTCACCCTTCTCATCATCGGAATCTCTTGATGAGTCATCACTTGAGTCATCAAAGGTACCGACGAGTCCTTTCTTCTTGTCTTTCTTGTTCTTGTTGGACTTGTGGTACTTTGGTGCCTTGCACTTTTCTTTGTTGTTTAGCATTGGGCAATCCCTCTTGATGTGCCCTGGCTTATTACACTTATAACAAAGAGAGGAAGTAGCATTAGTAGATTCAAAACGTTTGTTGGAGGGAAATTTACCTTTGCGGAAGAAGCGTTGGAACTTCTTCGCCATTTGGGCCATTTCACCCAAATCCATCTCGTTCTCGGATTCATCACTTTCGGAGGATGACGAATTAGCGTTGAACGCCAAAGCTTTCTTCTTGGCCTCCGAGGGATTCATCATGGCTCGAATCTTCAATCGGTTATCCCGTCTTACTTCGTAAGACATAAGAGTCCCGATGAGATTCACCACGGTGAAGTTCTTCAAATCATTGACCTCTTCAATGGCGATTGCTCGTCTTTCCCATTTGGAGGTCATCCCCATGATAATCTTCCTTACCTTTTCAGGTTCGGTGTAGATTTGGCCAAGGGCTTCCAATTCGTTTGTGATGTCGGTAAAGCGTCCGTACATCGACGCAATGCTCTCATTTCCTGCATGTGGAACAAGTCGAAGTTTTGCACGACAACATATAATTTTGAAAGCTTTACCTTATTCGTTCCCTCGTGGGTAACGATGAGATGGTTCCAAATTTGATATGCACTCTTACATGTGCATATCTTGTTGAACTCATTCGGGTCCAACGCACAATGAAAAGCGTTCATTGCTTTAGCATTGTTGACTTCGGCGGACTTTTCGGAAGTCGTCCATTTCTCGAAATCATCTTCGGAGGGCTCGACATACTCCTTGTGGAGAGTTCTCCAAAGAGAAGCACTCCTAAGGAATGTCTCCATCCTACACTTCCAATAACCAAAGTTAGTACCATTGAAACGTGGAGGATGTACCGTAGATTGACCTTCGAAAAGTGTGGACGCTCCATCACGGTCGTGATTGTTGTACGTAGGCGGCAGAGGAACGTTGTTGTTGTTGGATGCCATAGATAAAACCTTGCGCTCTGATACCAATTGTAAGGATCCTGTCTATGGGGAAAACACTAGAAGGGGGGTTGAATAGTGTTTATGCAAATTTAATAGGAATTTACGCCAAATAAAATGCAATCCAACAAATAGTGCGGAATAGAAAACAACCCAAAGAGAAACACACGCAAACACAGTTATGTTTCAAGGGTTCGGATTACCCAAGTCAACTCCCGACTTGTTCCCGGTAATCCTACGTCCCTACCACCAGGATACCACCGGATACTCAAGTTAGAACCCTAACTTGAGGTTTCCTTAAAAACCCACTTCTAGCAACCCTACAAGTGCAATCGACGACAATCGATGTCCTTGACTCCCACAACCCGGGAGCAAGCAAAAACCACTCTCACAACCGAGAGCACAATTCAAATAATGAAATTATGAAATCTGAAAGCAACACTTACAATCACCTATGCCTTGAAGTAGAACTTGAAGGAGAAGTGTGATGTGTGTTGAAGAACTCTCTTGGAAGAGAGGAGGAAAGCCCTTTCTCTTAACTGCACCAAATGCCTAGAGGATCAATCTTTGGTTCTAGGTTGGAGAGCAAGAGAATCAGATTTAGAAATGCTTAAGGGCTTTGGATTTGAAAGCTTTGATCTTTGGAAAAGAAAGCTTGAAGGATTTAGCAATGAATGAGTGTGTAAGTGAGTAACCTTCCAATGAAACAGTAGAAGCACTATTTATAGCTTTCTCAAATCCACAAAACAGTTTAGGCAAAAACCCAATCGAAATCCATGAGAAAAATCTCAACGGATATAATCTGAACTCGCAACAGTCGACTGATGAACAAAACACAGTCGACTGCTGCACAGTCAGCAAGGGTAGGTGAGAATTCATAACGGTAACTTACCACGTGGACAGTCGACTGATGAAGCCAAGACAGTCGTCTGTAAAACCAACAGGCGACTGTACATTCTTCGACAGGCGACTGGCCGAGAGAAGAGTAAGTTAGAAGAAGTACTGGAAATCTCACAAGATACAGGACAGACGACTGATGTAAGGAACACAGTCGACTGTTAATCAGAACAGGCGACTGTATAACCTTAAACAGACGACTGTCACAGACAGGAGAAATTTCCAGAGAGCTAAGTCAAAGATTAGACTTACAGACAGGCGACTGTTGCAGCATAGACAGTCGACTGATCTAATATACAGTCGACTGTATACACAACATAAGTCGACTGGCCGTAGAAATCGGATCAAACAGAGTTTGGACAAGGAGAGACAGGCGACTGATGAACCATTCACAGTCGACTGTCGCTAAGACAGGCACCTGATAAACGTTCAACAGTGGCCTGTGCGAGATAATCAGAGAGGATCCAAAAACTGCATTGTAATAGTCTGTGTATAACAGGCGACTGTATAACAAAACACAGTCGACTGTTTTTGAGACAGGCGACTGTAAGCTGTTAAGCAGTCGGCTGTTATAAACAATCCTAGCACAAACAAAAGAGAATTGAATTGCGATCAAAGGACGAAGGTCTAGAGATGTCCTATGACCGAAAGTAGATGTGTGTGAGTGCTCCATCATAGTTCTACTTCTAAGCTACATACTAGAAGAGATAAAAGAAAAATTACATTGACGAATAATCTCTTCTTTCCATTGTATTAGCTTGAAGTCTTTACGGAGCTTCAATCATCAATCTTCGATCATCCAATTCATATCATTTGCTTTCAATCACGTTTGTGAGTCATCCATTGCTAGTTGATCTTCATAGTAAGCTTAGACAATGGATTAATTGCAAAATATGGGATTAGTCACAAGTATTTATGTTTGCTCATCATTAACACCAAGTAGGGAGAAGTCCAATACTCAACAATATGAACCATCGTAATCTAGTTTCGAACTCATATTGCACGAGAGTGAACTTGAGTTAGAATTGAATTATATTGTCGATCTTAATGCTAATAATGTCACGCCCCGCTTACCAAGTACGGAAGGCGAGACATGAAGAGGTCCGCTCAGACTTGGAGCTGTGAAGCTACAGTCTGATAAGCGTCTGGTAATTTAATCCACCATCAGGTTCTTTGCATTACGACGAAACAACAATAATAATGAAGGATAGACAAATAAATTATCCAACAATCAACATCCACATATTTTATTCGAACATTACAGAGATAGTCATAAATTAAAGTACAGAGTCTGAAAAGAAGGCCTAAAGCATGGCCGAAACTAATACAAGGAATGGTGCAACACACCGAACAATCTAACAAAAACTACAAATAAAGTAAACAACAACTAAAAGAGAGTCATCAGCTAGGACTAAGAGTATGACCGGAATCCTCGATCTGGACGTCAGCAAACTGTGTCATCAGTAACTAATCCAGGCTCAAAACCAGACATGTGACACCCAAAGAGAAAAGAACAAATGTCAGCAAAAGTATCCCAAAAGAAAGTGGAGGACTTTTGTGCAAGGATATAAAAAGTAAAGAGAATAGCAGTTCTAATATAATGAAATGAAATGACATTTAAAGAATGCAAAAATTTAAAATGACATGATGAACATACATGCATGTCGTAGTAGAAACTACGAAAAACACCATTTCACTAACATTATCATTTCACGAACATTATCATTTCAAGAACATTATCATTTTACATTGTGCACAGGGTTTACTCCTTACTGCTGAAGGAGCAGATCATGCATCATTTTACGCTGCGTGATAGCTGAACCCTACCCCTCCATGTGTATATGGACTGGCGTCCATCTTCTGGATCACGAGCCAGGAAGTGTTTTTCAATATGGCATAGGGTTGTGCCCGCAAAGCAGGTGCCTAGCCTACATAGTTACAATTATTGTAGCGTATGCTACACAATCACGATGAAACATTCTGATGCATGACATGACATGGCAATGAGCAATTAAAGTGCATACCGTTAATTGAAATTAAACGTGACATGGCAGCATGAATGGAAGCGTGGTAAAAGTGTCAGATCTAGCTTTGTTGTCAAGCTAGATCTTGTAAGGGCGTCTAGGCGACTATCATTTCATCGCCTAGTCTCTTTTATGCTACTACACAAAATGGCCTAAGACGTGGCCTAAAAAATTACTGGAAAGTATCACTTGCCTGAACAATTACGCTAAAGTCACGATCAACCAGAGTCCAAAACTACCTATGTGCTCACAACGCAGTCCGGCCTACAGTCCCAATTGTTAATCTTGATTAGTGCGTTACAAAAACAATCAGAAGCTACGATTTTTAGTTTGATTAACAGGCGAGGTGGGGATTCCTACGGAACGGGACTTACCTCAACACGATGCGAGAGCTACTCTGTCGTCGGGTAGCGACGTCAGGGGTTGGATTTCGATAGCGCGAACGGTATGAAACGACCGGTTCTTTGTTCGATCAAACACGTGTTCGAATTAGGTTCGTTACAATAGATCTAGAATATTAGGCAATCCTAAAGATGTCTAATGATCCAATTTTAATTAGATTCTCTATCCTAAGATGGGTTCACATCAATATTAACGTTACAAACTTGCTAATTGAGTTAAGTTGCTAGTACACAAAGTATACAACATTATCATCAAAGCAACTTAGACTAACAGTAGCTAGTAGTTGCATACACAAGATATCAACCTACAGATTATCATGTTGACATCAATATTTAAGGTACTATACTGTTCATCACCTATTAGCAGTTCATTATCATTAAGCAAACTGATATTAAATATTTTTAATGAAAGTTTACTAACCGGTATGAAGAGATGTTCTCCCACGTAGCTACTGGGTGATCGTCGCGAGTCGTCTACGACTAGAGGGTGGTCGTCGCGCGAGGACATCAGCTAGGGGCATTGTAACGGCACAAGGGAAGTCGTCAACATCCCGGGAAGCACTCACACGTCGCTGCCACGCAAAGGGGTCGCTGCCGTAGTTGCTGTGCGTGGGGGGGGGGGGGGGGTGCTGCCGTTGACAGCGCCTGGGCGGCACTGTCATGGCAGCGTCGTTGACATCGTCGGATGGTGGAGAACGCTGGAGAAAGGCCGCCGTGCGTCGGTGGCTGTTGCCGCAAAGAACAGCAGCCCGCTGCTGTTGACAGCTCCTGGGAAGGCGCTGGCGTGTGCCCCGGCTTGCTAACCGCAAATGGCCAGGGGACCCGCGTGGGGGTTTAGATATTTGTAACCGCAAGCGCACGGTGTTGTAGTGTGGCTTGGGGGTCGAACACAGGGAGGCTAGGATGTGCTTGTGTCAAGGAGGACCAAAATCACCCCGTGGGCGAGCTAGCCCGAATCGGTTGATGGGTTGTCACGGAAAGTAATGCAAGGTATGAACAATAAGAAAATAAACCCCGGACTTTGGTTTCCACTCCAACGAGCGACTCTCGCCGATGCGTCCTGCGGGTAGGATGGCGATCGGAATTAGGGTCTAATGGTGAGACATTGCCTCTGAAAGTGGTACCGGCGTCCCATGGGCCCGATATTCCGGTCGGTGCCCATGATGATACACCGGACTTACCGGATTCGACCAGTGGGCACTCCCGTGTCCATTAACACTGATCGATTCCGGGAGCACTAAGCTCGTAACGATAACTCCCAACGTCTCATCCTGCGGCTCCCGCGCGCTAGGATTCGGCGTCTACACTAAGGGCGTGAGCTATGACTAGGGAGTCAACCGCCAAGTTTATTCCCCCTTGGCCCAACGGTCAAAGGCGGTCTTTTTCCCGCCGATGACAATGAAACACCTCGCGTAACTGTAAGATTCCTAATCCCTATCGATTTCCTAACCCTATGGATGCATCGGGAAGAGCCCCCGAAGGGGTTTCTGCCAAAATCCCAGATTTGGGAACTACTCACAAATATTCATTAAAAAGCGATCTAAACGAAAATGAATCGTTGAAATCATAATCAGACGATTGGAATGCGAAGGTAGTAGAGCAATTAAGATAATACTAAAGTTTAAGAAAGATCCGAAAACTTACAATAGAAAAGTAATTACAGCCGTCACAATAGGAGAAAACAGTAAAAACTAACAGCTCCCTGTTTCTGGAACCCTAGGGGTCCTATTTATAGGGATCTCGTATCACCCGATCGGTTGACAAGTCAACCGATCGGGTGACCCGTTACAGATAATAAACAGAAAATGGCGAGCTTTCACCCGGTCATATGAACCGGTCGGTTGAGTTCTTGGAGTGACCGGTTGGATCTTGGCGCCATCGGGTGAAGGGATCGGTTGGGTGCCCGTGTCTTCGGCTCCTCAGCATCAGCTACAGATGAACCGATCGGGTGAGAGTCACCCGATCGGTTGGAATTTGGCTCGAAAAGACAGAGAATCAGCCCCAGTTGAACCGACCTGTGAACCGGTCGGGTGACTTCCACTTGAGCTCCGGCTGAGACCGGGTGGTGCACGCGTGCATCACCCGATCAGTTGGAGATGACCAACCGATCGGGTGAGGGGCTGAAAGATGTAATCTTCGTCGTTTGACCCCCTGGATCACGCGTGACTCCTCCCGTTGCTCCGGGGACTTGAGATATCGTCGTTAAATGTCCCCTACATGGGCAATCTCCTGTAAACATGGAGAAACAAAGAAAAGTGAAAGAAAACGAGAAAATACGAGAAAACAAATAAAAGACGGCGGAAAATACGGAGAAACACAAAAGAAAACGTGCGTGAATATATGAAATATAAACGCACGTCCGGCGCTGTTGTCGCCTGGGCGGGAGATCCGGCGGTGCTACAGGCAGTCTCCGGCGAGGTTTGGTCTGAGGGAGGGTCCGACGAGAGGGGGAAGAGGTCCGGTGATGGGTGGAGGTGAGGGAAACGTCGGGGGCTTGAATGTGGGAGGTGGCGGCGCAAGGAAAGAGAACACGCAATGTACAAAAGCCCTAGGGCTTATCGGGTTTAAATGGGCTTGGTTTGCTATTTGGGGTTTGATTTGGGGGTGCACTTAAAGGAATAGAAGAGAGTGAGAAGAAGATATGGGTGGGAATAGGGGAGATGAATAGCTAAATCTGATTTGGGTTGTTACGTATGAGTGATTCTCCCATTTGCTAAATAGCTTGGGATTTTGGGTAATTTGAGGGTAAGGAAAGAGAGACAGTGTGTGAGAGGGTAGGGTACAGGTAAGGGGAAATGAAGGTGAGCCTAGCTTAGGAAATTAATCATATGAAACTTAGGATTTAATATGGTTTAATAGGGAAATTAGTGTAAAGGCGGGTCAGACGGAGCCCGATAATTATGAGAAAAATACCGGGGCGACCGTGTCGACGAGAGCATCAAGACTAAGAAGATTGGTCATGGGTTAGGGCGATAGAAAATGGAACTAAAAATAAAAGGGTCTAACGACGAAAGTGAAAACTACGACACCTCTTCATTCAAAGTTAATTTGTGGGTGAACGACCCGTGAAATGACGTTCCAAAATAATTCCACAAATAAGTACTCTTCCAGAGGGTCACAACGGTATATCACATCATAGGGTTCAGATACAAGAATAGTTCAAAATAAATACGCGTACGAACAAAAATACGCACACGAAAAATGTACGATTGAAAAGCGACCGTGACATCCTACCCACCTTAGAATAAAGTCCGTCCTCGGACTTCCTAACTATAAATATATCTAGCCACTCTAGTAACTACCCCAATCATATCACATTATAATTCAACCCAGATATAGTCATTACAAGTGCTTATATATGCACTAGGTAGTCAAACATTAATACTACAAACATGTATATATATACGCACCTTCTATACTTATACTTATCATAGATAGTCAAATTCATACACGTACTTCAATCATTCATATAGTCACGCACATCCCTCATATATCTATCACACACTATTACTTAACCAAGTTACACATACCTACATAAAAATAATTAGTTCACACCAGCAAATACATTCTTAGTACTCCACGTTTAGATAACTACCTATGAACAAAACAACATGGATATACTACTCCCTATATCTCCTAGTATACATTCACACCAAACATATCAACACATGTAATCACACCACCCATTATTGATTCATGTTTACTATATCTAATATACATTCATCACTACTACAATTTCACAAAATATAGTCGTTCAAATGCACGTAGGTACTTCACCATATATTCACATCATATACAGTCCTATAACTATATTCAAGACACCACACATACCATAGTCACAATTATCTATAACTAAGCATATACTTACCCGTGTATGGTGTACGCCCACACACGCTAACATACCATTCATACATACCACTCATACCACTATATACTTAGCACAATCTACACACCAGGTTTAGCTAGAATATATACATTCAAACATGTAAAATCTTAGTAAATAACTATACTACAAGACCAATGCCTATAACTATATAATGATATAGCCACCCACAACCATGTGCGTAACGCTACCAGACATAACCAATCTTATCACTATACATACATCATCCATTACCATATTCACAGTACTATACGCAACCCAGACATATGTAACAATATATCTAGAGTATACCCACTCAAGCTTGAGTGAGACTCAAACCCATATCAGAAAACCCTATATACATAACACGATATCTATGCCTATACCAATACCACTACAATATATATACATCTACCAACATAACCACATACATACCATAATATCAATCACTATATTTAGTCAAGTAAAGCCCACATAATGCAATCACCTTGCACCCTATAATAATATTACAAATATCAGTACGTATAATTATAATACACTCTCTAATACATGCATTCATCGTATAGTCACATACCTATAATATATTCACGCCATAGCAATGCTAAATATAATCAATACACTATTACATATACCTATCCATGCATAGCCACGACATACAGTAATCGTGCATACCTCATGGTATACACGTACACTCACAATATCCCATAAAGGCAAGCAATACCAAACAAAATTATAATCCTATTACCATACGCATATCGCACACATTCATGCAGCAAATACATAACTACTTACGCCTAAGCACAATACATATCTACGTACGAGCACACGCTCACACGTACTAACATATAGGTCATATAATAGGCCTATATACTTAACTATAAGTATACATATTATCATTACACCTAACATGTACACGACTTACTAATATATTAATTCAAGCATTTACAAGTATCTTCAAACTACTTACACTACTAGTATATACTCCAATACAAATTTCAAATATATATACAGACATTCCTAAAGTGGTATAGCTATCTACATAAATAAAACTACTATCATTCATACAACTTCACACATATATCATGAATAGCACTGAGTACTCATACATAACACAAGAGATAATCATTAATATCCTAAGGGTAGCACACTCATACAGGTCCATACACTCTACCTATATACATGCACCACGACTACATCCCAAAAACCAAAGGGCCCACTACTAACTAGAGTTGACATAAACAACGACAAGCACTAGTGGGATGACTAAGCAAGAGGAAGGAAACCAAGATCAAATAGCGTAACGAAACAAGATCGGAAAGAACAAGTTCAGATAGGGCGAGGATAAGGAAATAGCTTGGCTAGATGAAACATGGATATAATTGTGAATGTTTAGGTGAAGAAAGGAAGATGTAATAATACCCTTATAGGTTACATGAAAATAGGGTGTAAATGATATAAGTTAATATACGAAGAATATAAAACGGTCATACTTGAAAAGTTGGAGTTCTCTTTTGCATAGGAAAATATTTAGGAGCCGGTAAAATAAGTTGTTTGAATTAAACTTGAGTAGTTTATATATAGTAGAGGAAGAACTGGTATTTTGGATTATCGAAATGTCATTATATGAAGAAAGTAAGATATTTACACGAGTGTGAAAGACATATGATAGAAAATATGGTAAGATAATAATTTTAAAGATTTTAGCAAAAAATTTCGAAATTCAGAGAATGTATGAAGCCTTAAATGCATGCTAAATGTTTTCAAATAACTTAAACCCGGGGAGAAATTCAAAATAGATAATATTGAAAATATTCATCGAATGGTCAGGATGGTTATGGAGAAGATTCAACGATTGACGATGAGTGACATGTAGATTCACGTGATTCGAAAGGAAGAAAGTGAATCAAATAAAACGTAAATATGAATGGAAAAATTTAGTGAAACTGCTACAATAGAATTCTACGATCGATAACACTAAAGTGTAATGATCAGGAAAATGATAGAATCAGGGGGTTCTAATTACCGGGACGACTGAAGATCAAGAGAAACTTCACACTAAGACTCTCTAATGAACTAGACTGTAATAGAGGTCTCAGGGAAGGGTACTAAGAGAAATCAAAATTACGTTCTGCTAGGCCCGAAATGGATGGATTCAACGAATGGCTAAAGGAAAAGCTCTAGAAGCCTAATATGGTCAGGGCTGAGTAAGAGACAACGAAGGCAACCTAAGACGAGTACAACTAAATCTTGGCGAAGGCACCTGGCTATCAAACCTAGACGTCTACCTAAGTCTTCCTACCATCTAAGACAAGGAAAACCTTCAGGTTAGACTCAATTCATGACTTGAATGTTTCGAATATTGAAATGGATGTTGTTATCATTATTGTTGTTCTGATATTTCGCAGATGCAAAGAGGACCTGCATGTGCCACCACTAAAACCTGTCACGCCCTGCTTCCCAAGTACGGAAGGCGAGACGTGAAGAGGTCGGCTCAGACTTGGAGCTGTGAAGCTACAGTCTGATAAGCGTATGGTAATCTAATCCATTATCAGGTTCTTTTGTATTACGACGAAACAACAATAATGATAATGTGGGATAGACAAATAAATTATCCAACAATCAACATCCACATATTTTATTCCAATATTACAAAGATAGTCATAAATTAAAGTGCAGAGTCTGAAAAGAAGGCCTAAAGCATGACTGAAACTAATACAAGGAAGGGTGCAACGCACCGAACAACATAACAACAACTACAAAGAAAGTAAACAACAAGTAAAAGAGAGTCACCAGCTGGGACTAAGAGTAGGACCGGAATCCTCGAACTGAACGTCACCAAACTGTGTCCTCAGCAACTAATCCAGGCTAAAAACCTGACATGTGAACCCAAAGAGAAAAGGGCACATGTCAGTAAAAGTCTCCCAAAGGAAAGCAGATGAATTTTGTGCAAGGATATAAAAAGTAAAGAGACTAGCAGTTCTAATATAATGAAATGACATGACATTTAAAGAATGCAACAATTTAAAATGACTTGATGAACATGCATGCACGTTGTAGCAGAAGCTACGGAAAACACCATTTCACGAACATTATCATTTCACGAACATTATCATTTCACATTATGCACATGGTTTACTCCTTATAGCTGAAGGAGCGGATCAGGCATCCTTCTACGTTGTGTGATAGCTTAACCCTATCCCTCCACGTGTATATGGACTGGGGCCCATCTTCTGGATCACAAGCCAGAAAGTGTTTTTCAATATGGCATAGGGTTTTGCCCGTAATGCAGGTGCCTAGCCTCAATAGTTACAATTATTATAGCGTGTGCTACACAATCACGATGAGACATTCTGATGCATGAAATGAAATGGCAATGAGCAATTAAAGTGCATACAGTTAATTGATATTAAACGTGACATGGCAGCATGAATGGAAGCATGGTAAAAGTGTCGGATCTAGCTTCGTTGTCAAGCTAGATCTAATAAGGGCATCTAAGCGACTATCATTTCATCGCCTAGTCTCTTTTACGCTACTGCACAAAATGGCCTAAGACGTGGCCTAAACAATTACTGGCAAGTATCACTTGCCTGAACAACTACGCTGAAGTCACGATCAACCAGAGTCTAAAACTACCTATGTGCTCTCAACGCAGTCCGGCCTATAGTCCCAATTATTAATCTTGATTAGTGAGTTACAAAAACAATCAGAAGCTATGATTTTTAGTAACAGGCGAGGTGGGGATTCCTACGGAGCGGGACTTAACTCAACACAATACAAGAGCTACTCTGACGTCAGGTAGCGACGCCAGGAGTTGGATTCTGGTAGCGCCAACGGTATGAAACGACCGGTTCTCTGTTCAATCAAAGACGTGTTTGAATTAGATTCGTTACGACAGATCTAGAATATTAGGCAATCCTAAAGACGTCTAATGATCCAATTTTAATTAGATTCTCTATCCTAAGATGGGTTCATATCAATATCAACGTTACAAACTTGCTAATTGAGTTAAGTTGCTAGTACGAAAAGTATACAATATTATCATCAAAGCAACCTAGACTAACATTAGCTAGTAGTTGCATACACAAGATATCAACCTACGGATTATCATGTTGACATCAATATTTAAGTTACTATACTGTTCATCACCTATTAGCAGTTCATTATCATTAAGAAAACTGATATTAAATATTTTTAATGAAAGTTTACTAACAGGTATGAAGAGATGTTCTCCCACGTAGCTACCAGGTGATCGTCGCGAGTCTTCTACGGCTAGAGGGTGGTCGTCGTGCGAGGACATCGGCTAGGGGCGTTGTAGCGGCGTGAGGGAAGTCGTTAACAACCCAGGAAGCACTCACGCGTCGCTGCCATGCGAAGGGGTCGCTGCCTTGGTCGCTGCGCGTCGGGGGCCTGCTACCATGGACAGTGCCTAGGCGGTGCTATCGTGGCAGCGCCGTTGACAGTGCCGAATGGCGGAGAACACCGGAGAAAGGTCGCCGTGCATCGGTGGCCGATGCCGCGAAGAACAGCAGCCCGCTGCTGTTGACAGTGCCTGTGAAGGCACTGCTGTCACCTGGACGGGATATCCGGCGGTGCTACAGGCGGTCTCCAGCAAGGTTTGGTCAGAGGGAGGGTCCGACGAGAGGGGGAAGAGGTCCGGTGATGGGTAGAGGCGAGGGAAACGTCGGGGGCTTGAACATGGGAGGTGGCGATGCAAGGAAAGAGAACACGCAATGAACAAAAGCCCTAGGGCTTATCGGGTTTAAATGGATTGGTTTGCTATTTGGGGTTTGATTTGGGGGTGCACTTAAAGGAATTGAAGAGAGTGAGAAGAAGATATGGGTGGGAATAGGGGAGATGAATAGCTAAATCTGATTTGGGTTGTTACGTATGAGAGATTCTCCCATTTGCTAAATAGCTTGGGATTTTGGGTAGTTTAAGGGTAAGGAAAGAGAGAGAAAGTGAGAGGGTAGGGTACAGGTAAGGGGAAATGAAAGTGAGTTTAGCTTAGGAAGTTAATCATATGAAACTTAGTATTTAATATGGTTTAATAGGGAAATTAGTGTAAAGGCGGGTCAAACGGAGCCCGATAATTATGACAAAAATACCGTGGCGACCGTGTCGACGAGAAAATCGAGACTAAGAAGATTGGTCACGGGCTAGGGTGACGAAAAACGGAACTAAAAATAAAAGGGTCCAACGACGAAAGTGAAAACTACGACACCTCTTCAGACAAAGTTAATTTGTGGGTGAACGACCTGTGAAATGACGTTCCAAAATAATTCCACAAATAAGTACTCTTCCAGAGGGTCACACCGACATATCACATCATAGGGGTCGGATACAAGAAGAGTTCAAAATAAATACGCGTACGAACAAAAGTACGCGCACGAAAAACGTACGATCGAAAATCGACCGTGACAAATAATTTAGAGTCGGCTTGTGCGAGAGCGAGGCTCTAGCTTACGTTATTATAGACTTGCGTAGCGCGAGATCTGATTCGAGGTGAATATTGCATAATTAACCCCATATCTAGCACTATTTTGTGTGTATATAATGCTTAATTGGTCTCTAATACGTTCGTATTTTGTATATCATCATTTATGAGAACAAACCATTGATTTGTGTACAAAATATAAATTATATTGAGTATTTCTGCCTTTTTATATTTATCATGGCTAGATCTCGATCTCATGATTCCAACGACTATTTATTTGTATTTTTCTAAGATCTGTGCTAATTACTATGATTTTTTGAATGCAGAATACCAATTAAATGGAGAAATACGCAAGGAAATACGGAAATACGTCGTGCGTACGCGTACCGCTCTGCCAGCCCTGGGATATGTGGCGACATCCAAGGGTTTCTGGCCCAATCGGACGGCAGTATGAAGAGGATGACGTGGCGCAATCTTGGCCGCTGATCGAATATTCAACGGCTCATGACAATCAGAGATCAGCGCACGCGGACAGTTCTTGACCGTCAGATCTATATCTCACAGCCCAGATCGACTCTGACTCACATTCAAAGAGCAGCGCATATACCTGCGATGTGGCAAGATCGCAGCCATTCGCTGCTCGAATGGACGGTCACGATGGAATCCGAGTTGGATTCGAAAGCTTAGCGGGCATGTGCAAGCGATCCGTTAAGAGTTGCCACGTGGCAGCGTGCGGTTTAATCTCGCAAATATCGAACGGCGGAGATAAGTTTCGGATGATGAAGCGGGTTTTAGGTGATTTTGGATGCGGGTTTAGACCCGATAACGACTTAAAACCCGCAATGCCTCTATATAAGCGTATTTTAGGGTTTTGTTGCGTATTCTGGCGTATTGGGAGCTCTAGGAGCGGTATTTTCACATGAAATTTGGAGGCCTTGGAGACAGAGGCTAGATCTATCATCTAAAGGAGATTTGGGGCTATTTGGAGAGAACTGATGACATTTTTCTTATCTTTAGCCTTGTATTTTGCGTATTTGGCTTGTATTTGAAGTATTATTCACATATTTTAAGTATTATTCACATATTTTAAGGTTTTGATGATGTATTTGTTAATGAATACTGAATAAATTCTCTCCATGCATGGTTAATCTTTATATGTGTTGGTGTTGATGTAGTTAGGGTGTCGTAATCGTTGATTTTGATATCTTTTCGCCCTATTTGCATGTTATAATCGCGTATTTTGTCGATTTCTATATATATCTTGTTTGGTATGTTATACGGAGACGTGGGCATGCTTGAATCGAATATGATCTTTGCAGACTTATTCGTGATGCGATTCGAGAGGACGTATCGTTACCAGAGAGGGCACTTGTGCGTATTTTCATTATGAAATCGATGTTGTACGTGATTACTTTTTGGCACTATTTTATACTCTTTATCGCCATACTTTCCGACGTTCTCGTCCCCTAACCGGACGAAATGTTGAGTCATAGAAACGATATTAATAATCATTGATTGCACACACCCTAATGAAATCACTACCATCATATACTCTCCATATTAGTATCCCAATATCGAATTCACCGTAATTATCGTTGGATTTTCTTTTATTATTTTAAACTCTTGATACTATATCTTTATACTTGATGGGTGGTTGGTTATTACCGTATCATTACTCATTATAAACTGAAGTTCGTGCTTTTGCAGGTCAGTTGTCCCGTGGATACGATACGTGGACTCACCAGGATTATTACTTGTTCGATCTCCTACACTTGGGAGTAGCGCTCACACATTTTAAGACGAGTCAAGTTTTTGGCGTCGTTGCCGGGGATAACGGTACTTGTAAGCTACAATTTCAGTTCGTATGGAGGAACATTCGGTGAGATCCTTCGATCGTATAGTTTAGGATTTTTATTATTTTTTGTTTTGTTTTCTCTTTATAAAAAAATTC
>JAULAV010003754.1:0-25003 GCA_030789695.1 Scilla litardierei
GAGCAGTACATCTACTCGGACCAAGCTACCTACTGCTCAACCGAGTCACCGACTCGGTCGACAATGCTGAAGGCCATTTTTCAAAAGATTTTGGAGCCGTCTGTTGCGCGCTTGAGCGAGTGAAGTGGGATCTGCGACAGTGTTTTCAAGGGGTCGATTCATTCTTAGTTTTTTGGAATTAATTTTGGAGAGGAGATTAGGGAGAAAACTTGTTAGATCTAGGTTAAAACTCTTGAAGATTATTGGATTGAATTATTGGAAGTTTATTTGCTATTCTCACGTTCTTGGAATCTTATTTTCTCTTGAGATCTATTGCTCGCTGTAAGTTTCTCAATCTTCATTCTATTAATTTTCCATGATGTTTTCTCTCCTAAAAATTGTGTTTTTATTCGTCTATAACGTCATGAGTGAGTAGTCTTTTCTAGGGTTGATGGGTTAGCCCAAGACCCTAGGGGGGAGACGTAGATCTGGATCCCTATGTTGAATTAGGAATATATGGGAGTATTTCGGTCGATCCTACCGAATCCCTAGGATAACCCGTACTGAGATCATGCCCACGGTCTGTGGAATTGATGTGCTTAAGGGGTATCCTTAGGATTCAAATAGGGAAATCGGTGGATCTAATCAAGGCCCGTGACCATGCACGGCTCGTGCCTTGAGGGGATCTACCGACGAACTATATCGCTACGTTGACGGCTACCGCTATTGCGTCAACGAGAGCCACCGAAATACCTTGCAATTCTGACCCATGAGAGTGGTACGAATTGGGAGATTAATCCCATAACCCTAATGAAACATAAGGATTCTATTCCAACGTTGATTCCCGACGGTCTTAACGGTGATCCCTAATACTCTAGTCATTATTATTATTAAATCAACAACGATACCAAAACCAATTCTCTCAACCCGATAGCTATCACACTTCGAGATATAAAAGTAAGCTGAGAACTCAATTACACTGTCACCGTCCCTGTGGGATCTGACATCCTTTATACTATAATTTGACACCGTCTGCTTGCAGATAGAGCCCTGAATTGACACCTAGGGGCCATACCACGCCTGGCGACTGTGACACCGCTGGGTGGAATCTAGGTGTAGGTTTCAGGTGCGTCAAGTTTTTGGTGCCATTGTCGAAGACGACAATAGTGTTATCCCAGTTTTATTTTTACTTTGAGAAGTTTGCAAGCAACTCTAATCATTCCTTATCTTTCCATCATTTTTATTCTTTTATTTATTACCGTGCTACTAATGGTATTTGTCTGAGTTGTTTTGGTGCATGAACACTTGTTTCAGGGCATTTAATCGAGAGTTATTGTTTGATCCTGAGATCGAGAAAACGGCAAGGGCTCTGAGGGCCTCAAGAAGAAATCAATCTCCCTCTGTCCAGATGGAAGATAATAATACTCCTCCTCGCACCGGGTCCATCAGGGACCATATGAAGCCGACATTTGGAAATAACTCATCTATCCTTAGACCGCAACTGGTGGCGACGAGCTTTGAGCTGAAGACGGGGCTCATAAACTTGATGCAGCAGGATCCCTTCCATGGGCATCCTCATGAGAACCCCAATCAGCACATCGACACTTTCCTAGCAAAGTGCGACACTTTCAAAGCTAAGGATGTGAGTGATGATGCTGTCAAGCTACGACTTTTCCCATTCACCCTGATGGATAAAGCCTCATACTAGCTACGGGCCCATCCATCCAACCATTTCAACACATGGGAGAAGTTGGCACTCACCTTCGTGGATAAATTCTATCCACCTTCGAAGACGGTACAGATCCGGAGAGCAATTTCAAACTTCAAACAGCTCCCACAAGAATCCCTTTATGAGGCCAGGGAGAGATTCAAGGACCTTCAGCATTAATGTCCTCATCACGGGATCCAGCCTTGGGACTTAGTGCAGAGCTTCTATAATAGGCTGAAGTCCAATACCAAAATGGTACTTGATGCTGCTGCACAAGGTGCCTTGCTTGACAAATCTTCCGAAGAAGCTATAGACCTGCTAGAGCATATGGCAGCCAATAATCAGCAGTGGACTGAAGAACGAAACATTGTGACCTGGACTCCCGAGGTCAAAGCTGCCAGCCATCTGGACTCTCACATCGAGACCTTATGCAAACAAGTGGCCAGGATTGAACAGCGCTTGGATTCCATCCCTGCATCCACCAGTACATCTACTTATCATCAGGTAGAGGATTATGCAAAGCAAGGTTATATTCCTAGTGAGGCACAATACGATGGTGCTGAATTATCAGAGTCTGTGCAGCATGTCCAAGGAGAGGGACAGAATCAATGACAACACCCGGCTGCTCAGAATCATCTGGGATTCTCTTATGGGAATCCAAGTGGAGGGCTGCAACCTCAGTAATTTCAGAGACCGCTACCCCTCCTCAGCAACGACATGGGCAGCCACAGAGACAGCAACAGAGCGGGTTTACGCCAGTTGGGCCTTATCGACCGCCAGGTTATCAATTCAATCGTCCGCCTCAGCAGGCCTATGTGCCAAATCTGCCTCGATCTAATCTGGAGGCAACATTGGAAACATTTATGAGCGGTCAAGCCTGGTTCAACCAGGACACTTCCACGCAGTTCAAGAATATTAATACTTTGCTAGATGGACTGAGGGACCAGATGTCCCAGCTTCTGAAGAACCAAGGAAGGTTGCCATCGCAACCAGAGCCAAATCCGAGGGCCCAAGCGAATGCTGTGGTTTCTGTCACCACACGTAGAGGATGGGATACTGACCCCGTCATGATCTCAGTTTTAAACAAGGAGAGAGTCATTGCTGAGGAAGCCATTGATGACGGTGATAGATAAGAGGCTACTGAAGAGCCTCCAAACAATAAGGAGAAGGTAGATCCACCATCCATCACACCTACTACAACACCGTCTCCTGTTGATGCTGCAAAGAACAAAGCAAGCCGACCTCCCCACCATATCCACAGAGGTTGGCCTTGGCCAAGATGGAGAAGAAATACTCTAAATTCATGGAGTTGCTGAAGGGAATCCAACTAAACATATATTCATGGATGCAATCACGGAGATCCCCATCTATGCCAAGTTCCTAAAGGATCTGATCATGGGGAAGAGGAATCCCAAAGACATAAAGCTAATGGAGGACTCCACCTCTGTTATAAATAATCATCTCCCCCAGAAGCTGTCAGATCAGGGGAGCTTCACCGTTCCGTGCTCCATTGGAGGGATGCCCATCAGCCGAGCTTTGATCGATCTAGGGGCGAGCATCAGTTTGATACCCCTTTCTATATTTGAGAGATTGCATATCTGAAGCGAATTAGAGCCGACGAATATGTCCATACAGCTTGCGGACCATTCGATCGCTTACCCAATGGGCATAGCCAGAGATATTATTCTCCAGAAACCCCCTGGGTTATGTGTTCCCGTTGACTTCGTCATTATGAACATGCCCGAGGGAGGGAGCTCTTGGCCGTCCCTTCATGGAGACGGCTGGAGTCTTGATTGATGTCTGAGAAGGGACTCTCTTATTGAACGTGGCAAACATCGAAGCTGGTTCAGGCTGAAGAAGACTATGAGGCAGCACGTTCGTGAAGAAGGAGTTAGCTACTTGGAGCTCCTGGAAGATGAAGTTGTAGGAGATGTTTCTTCTGAGGGGGTCATGAAGGACCCAATAAGAATAGTAGTTGACGATGACAGCGACCCAACCTACCACAAAGCAGTCACCGCCTACATCCAAGTGTTGGATGAGGAACTTTTAAATCATTCTCCGAATCGTGAAGAACCGGAAGCCATGGGCCACGCAAGGGAGAATCTTGAAGTGGACGGATACCAAGTACCGCCGAATTGTGTCATCGGCAAAAATGACACGTGAATTCAGTGCGCACCAAACGACAATTGATAAACAAAAGGGAGTCGAGCTCATGACTCAAAACGAGCACTTATTGGGAGGCAACCCAATCTCTTAGATTTTGGATTTTCTTTTTCAATTTCTTATTTTCACTTCATTTATTTGAGAAAACCAAACAAAAACGTTGTTTATTTCCCGTAAAACTATAAAACCACAAAAATTTGATGAGTTCTTCCTCTTTACAAGTTGAACATGAAAGGGGCATGCAAATCGACATTTTAAACGGAATGAAGCTGGAGGAGAGCAGCGGATTTGAAGAGAAAACCAAAGAAAAAGGGGCAAAAAGAAGACACAGGTGACTCGACCGAGCAGCTTCTCTGCTCGGTCGAGCAGCGTAGGAATGAGAAAGATGAGCAAAACGACGTTCTGTCTGCGCGACCCGAGTAGTACATGCTCGACCGAGCAGCCGCCTGCGCGGTCAAGTATCACAAGCTTATGAAGATTGGAAGAAAACGACATTCTGTATGTGCGGCCCGAGCATACCCTGCTCGGTCCGAGTGATGATCTTCTCACCCGAGCAGTATACTGCTCAGTCGAGCATTCGAGGGAGTACTCTTAAACTATTTATATTTTTTCGTGTCCGACTCGACCGAGCAGCTTCGCTGCTCGATCGAGTCAGTCTACCCTATTTTCGTGGGCCCCACTGCCAAACGAGTTGGGGTTTTAACCCAACTCATTTTCATTTTTACTCTAAGCTCTAAAATTACCCTAAGCTACCTAATCTACTGCCCGAACACCCCACTCTCACCCCCTACTCGATCTCTCTCGTCGCCGTCGTCCTCCGCCCACGCCGCCGCCTGCGCCGCCCCTCCGGCCGGTCCATCTCCGGTCAGCCCCCCCCCCCCCCCCCCCCCCCCGCGCTCTCTCTCTCTCCCTTCCTCTTTTTTAATCGACGACAGCCACCGCCGGCACCACAGCTACCGACGACGCCGCCCACCTCAAACCCCCCCCCCCCCCGACGTTTCCCCCCATCCTCCTCCACCATTCCCCCTTTCTCATTGCCCCGCACAATCTCCCCCCAATTGCCCGATCGCCGGTGCCCTAAGCCCGCTCCCGCAGCTCGATCGAGCACTCACAGTGCTCGAGTGAGCAGCCAACCTCTTCTCGACGCAATCCGCCTAGCTGACTGAGCACACTAGTGCTCGGTCAAGAACTTCCCAAACATACATCTGCTCGGTCGAGTAGCCCCAATTCACCCACATACCCCCAGTTTTTAATTTCAAACTCTGACGTTCTTCTTGTTTCAACTTCAGGTACTCTTTGCCTACGTCAGCACTACCAGGATTAGCTTGGGGGAGATTTTTGCATCGCTCATTTAGTCGGTACACTCCTTCCTCTATTTATTTTTATACCGACACAGCATATTGCCATCTCCACGATGGTTCGCACTCGAGGAGCCTCCACACCTCCCATTCGTGGGAAGAGGCCGACTCCTGGCGCCTCCTCTTCCCGACCCACACGTCGCCCTCGCCTCACCACCACCACTACCACCACCACCACCACTACAACATGTATCACCACCACTGCACCTATCACCACCACCACCATTCCCGATTATCCGACCTCCCTTCGACCCATAAAGCGCTACGACGACAGCTGTGCACTTGCAGTTTACAAATATTCAAAACTCGTATCACCCGACAATGGCCTCATTGACCAGGATGGCAGCCTTCATGGTCGTAACCTGACCAATTCATCCAATGGACTATCTGGTTCACCATCATCTAGAGGAACATGAACTTGGTCGATCTTGGCTGCTAGAGCAGGAAATAGATTCTTCATCTCATGAAGACACCACTCAAAGCCACTCATATATAACTCTTCGAAATCGCACAAACTGTCCTTATATTCTTGGACAGCTTTCTCTGTGATCTCATTTGCATTAAATTCATGGGAGCTGACGGGAGGTTGAGTTTGAAGCTCGCTTTCTCTAGCCTCCCACCTTTTCCTCTACTTGAGTAGTGTTTCTATGCTCGCTCCCTCAGAGCAATTTCCTCTTGGATCCGCGTGTCAGATTCCAATATAAGGGCAGCCTTCCACGTATGAGATTCGCCCAATTCTTGCTCGAGTTGCTTCACCCGAGAATTGAGCGTCTTCTTGTGAAGCTTCCATCGCTTTAGCTTTGCCTTCGCCTGATCGATGCCCCTCTTAGCTGAATCTGCCCACTTCATTTCCTTGACCAGGGTGGCTTCGTAATTATCCACTACCAACGAGCTACGGCATAGCTCTGAGGTAGCCAAAAGGGCATGCAGGCAAGAAGGACCGTTAACACTAATGCTTGGATTTAAGAAAAAAGTGGAAATGGATGATTTTTACATGGAGGTTTCGGTGGATTTTGATTGTGGTTAACCTCTCATAATCGACTCTCTCAATGACGTCACTGTCTCGAGGAAGGGTCAAATTTTTAACAAGTCGAGAAGCAGTCCCACAATTCAAAAGATCCCACTCATTTTTTCCAACCAGGTAAACTGGCCAAAAAAGCTCTTCTTTGGAGCATTCAACCGGGTCTTGAAGCGATCTATCCTTCAATAGGATCGACCTAAACTCGGAGGGAATGTCATCGGCCAGTGACTCCCAAGGAAATAAACCCCCCATAGGAAGGAATCCTCACGAAGAAGTGGTCCTTGAGAGGAGGACGTTTCCCCCGAAGTTTTCTCTAGAAGGGGATCCTGATCTTGTCCAGGAGTCACTGTCGGAATAATGGCGTCATTTGACTCAGACGAATATGAGTCAGTAATGATAAGGTTTCTCCTCTGTTTCTTCTTCTTGGTCTCAACCATCTCAACCTCTATCGAGAGGAGCTTCTTTTTCCTCTTTAGTGATTGGGTCGACCGGGGAGCTTCATGAACCACTAGGGATAGGCCCTCAGTAGCTTCAACTGTTCCACCATCCAAAAGACTCGTTGGAGAGTAGGCGAATCCTTTTCAGCTTCTTGAATGGAAGCTTCGAGCGCCTCCCGCATACCTAGTTCAACCTGGTATTCTTGCCCAACCATGCTGATGTATCCATATTTTCCATATTTTTATCACATATTTTCATAGCAATTTCATCGTCCAAAGTTCAATTTTATATATATTATCACGCTTTTCACGATATATTCGATTTTCGTATAGAATTATGGATTTTCAGGAACTTTGGTGCGATTTGGAGCAATTTTAGTACAAGGACACATCCGAGCTATCCGGAGCACCTATGGCGAGGTTCGATAGGTGTTCGACGAGGCAGAGAACAAGATTTGAGGAGGAGAAAAGAAGAAGAGAGGAGAAAGAGAGAAAGAAGCTCAAAGGAGTAAAGTATTATGTTTTGTTCATCTTCAGTGCTTATTTCTCTATTCGATTATTTGTTTGTCTTCAGCGCTTTGGTAATGATCTTTCCTCTCTCTATGCTTGTTTCGATGTCTTTTATTGCGATCATGCTTTCTATTGCTATTCTGAACGCTTTTGTTGATATCGCTATGAATTGTGAGTAGTCGTCTCTAGGGCTAATGGATTAGCCCCAGGATCTTAGGATTTTGATGCAAATTTAGGATTGTTTACGTTGTTTTGGTATAAAAGGGATGTGTTTTGGTTGATCCAGCCAAGTTTGTAGGAGATCTCATATAGGCCACAGAAGTGGCATGCACCTTGGATGGGTATCATATGAACTTCATTAGGCACGTTAGTGAATTCAATTAGAGTTCGTGATCCACGGTAGGTGGCACACATTTTGATGATTTCCACCGGCGTCCTATATTACTAATTGATGTCCTACGGAAGTAGCATCAATGAGAGCCATCAAAACACAGATCGAAGCTCTAACCCCGGTGGTGACGTGAGTAGAGATTGAGAATATTTTTTGTTCGTAATGAACGGATCGTGTGTGAGGCCATCCACGGTGGTGGAGCTAAGCACATGATACGTTAAACGAGTGGCACAATGGTGAACGAGTGGCACAATGATGGTTGGCCATGAGTTCTACATTTTAGATGCGACAATCTCGCCCTAATAAAGCCAATTCAACGTAGAAATTGTAGCCTAGCTTTGACATCCGACGATCCTAGTGGTGACTCATATTGCCCTAGTTTTTATTCTATTGATAATCAAGATAGTAACCATTCGTGACAATATTTTTGAGTACGCCAACTTGCATTGTTCTGAGACTTTGAATAGATCCAAAATTATAAAAGCATCTGCCTCCCTGTGGTTCGACATTTTTCTATATTACAAAGCATTGACACCGTGCACTTGCGATAAGTTTCCGGAGTTAAATTTGGAGCGCATCAAGATTTTGGCACCATTGTCGGGGAGGCAAATGGTTTTTACTTGGGTTATTTTCTTTGTTGAAGAACTTGTTAGTTACTCTTACCATCTCTTATCTATCCATATTTTTATTCTTTTTTCCTTTGCTACCGACGTCTTCTCTGAGTTTGTTTCTTGTGCATGAACACTCACCTTGGGGGATTCGATGATTTATTATTTGACCCCGAGATTGAAAGGACAGTGAGGTAACTCAGACCAGAAAGGATGACTCAAACTTTACAGGATCTAATGGCAAGGACTCCTCCCCATTCTCATCTACGTACTTGCAATGTTGAAGAGTACATGAAGCCCAATCTATCCAGCATGTCTTCTATCTTGAGACCGCAACTGGCAGGGGGGAAACTTTGAACTGAAGATGGGCTTGATTAACTTAATGCAGTAGGACCCCTTCCATGGGCATCCTCATGAGAACCCAATCATCATATAGATCTTTTCTTGGCAAAGCTTAACACTTTCCATGTTAAAGATGTTAGCGGAGATGCCATAAAGCTACGTCTATTTCCATTTACTCGGAGGGACAAAGCGGCTTACTGATTGAGGGCACACACCACGAATACTTTCAAAACTTGGGAGCAGTTGGCCTTGGCATTCATCAACAAGTACTATCCACCTCCAAAACGGTGAGGATTAGGGGGCGATCACAAACTTCAAGCAACTTCCACAAGAGTCACTCTATGAAGCTTGGGAACGCTTCAAGGATTTGCAGCATCAATGCCTACATCATGATGTTCCGGATTAGGATCTCATTCAGAGTTTTTATAATTTCCTTAAGCCCGACACAAAGATGATCATTGACGTCTCTACAAATGGCGCATTATTGGCTAAGCTACCTGAGGAGGTCACGTCACTTTTGGAGCAGATGGCCTCCAATAATCAACAATGGAGAGATGACCGTTCAACATCTAGAGGCACCGGTTCGGGCCATTTTGAGATAAAGGTAACTACATATCTTGATGGGCAACGTGAGACCCTCTGCAAGCAAGTTGCAAGGATTGAGCAAAGGTTGGATGCTATTTCAACTACTTCCAAGGCTCCGTTATATGATACTTATGAAGAATACACCGAGCAAGAGTACACTCCAATAGAAGGGTTCTGTGAAGGAACAGGCATACAGACGGAGCAAGTCAATTATATAGCGGTGATGGGAGAAATCCTAGACCTCAGTGGTCAAATCCGATATGCAAATCACATCCTGGATTCTCCTATAGCAACCCCAACAGAGCTTTACAACCACCATCTTACCCAAGGCCACCTCAGCCGCGTCAACATGCACCACCTCCACAACAACAGCAGTACAGATTCAGGCCATCTGGGCCCTATAGACCGCCAGGATATTTTAATCGTCAACCATATCAGCAGCAACAACAATAATACCAACAACCGGCAGCACAAAAACCTGACGTGGAAGCGACATTAGATGCTTTTATGAGCATCCAAACGAAGATCAATTCAGAATTATCAGCCGCGCAAAGGCAACTTTTAGCCTCCATCGATAACTTGTCAGCACAAATGACTCCATTTACGAAGGCTCAAGGGAGATTTCCATCTCAACCCGAGCCAAATCCAAAGGGGCAGGTTAATTCAGTCGTGACAGTTATGACTAGAGGAGGAAAGAGTACTGATGCTGTGATGGTACCGATCTCTAAGAAGGTGGATCAACGATTATTGATGTCTATACAAAAGGAAGATACCACTATTTCTGAACCCATCATCGCAAAGAAAGAGGAGAAAGATATTGATGAGCCATCTGCTACTAAAGGAAAGGAGGCTTCACATACTGAACTACATATTCCTATTACTACGGCACCGGCAGACATTCCATTTTCTGAGAAATCTACGCCAAGGATGTCAACAAAGACAAGGAAAGCCGTCCTCCACATCCTTATCTGTAAAGATTAGCCATGGCAAAGCTCGAGAAGAAATATGCCAAATTTATAGAGCTTCTCAAGGGTGTTCACTTGAACATCCCTTTCATGGACGTGCTTACAGAGATCTACATATGCAAATTTTTTGAAAGATTTGATAGCGGTGAAGAGAAAACAAGAAGCAGTGAAATTAGCCGATAGTTGCACTTCGGTCCTCAAGAACACCTTACCGAAGAAATTGCTCGATCCCAGAAGCTTCACGGTGTCGTGCTCCATAGGCGGCATCCCCATCGATAGAGTGCTAATTGACTTGGGGGCAAGCATTAGCTTGATGGCGCTCGCCATCTTCAAGAGGTTGAATACGGGAACTGAGCTAGAGCCCACTGGCATGAGAATATAGCTGGCAGACCAGTCTGTCACCTACCCGGTTAGCATCGCATGAGACGTCATCCTACAAATACCGGGAGGAATTAGTGTGCCAGTGGACTTCATTATTACGGACATGCCTGAGAAGGAGAGTTCTCAAATCATCTTAGGATGTCCTTTCATGGCCACAGCTGGAGGTTTGATCGACGTCTGTCAATGGACATTATCTATGAATATTGGAAATATAGAGATTGAATTCCATCTACAAAAGCCGATGAAGGAGCGCTTCCCGCGCAAAGATGCTAGCTATCTTGAGCTATTGCAGGATGAAGTTACTGAAGAATATGCCATGGAGGAGATTAAAAGAGATCCTATGAGGAAGGACATAGATGATGACGGCAACGCCATATATGATAAAGCATTGGCGCCTACTTGAAGGTCTTGGATGAGGAGCCGCCCGGTATGCCACTTCATCATCAACAACCGGATGCCGCGATCTCACAATTTCTGAAGATCGACGAAGGAAAGCAAACCAACTCCCACCACATGGCATCGTAGGAAAACATGATGAGTGAATCTCATATGCGCCCAACATCAAAGATCATCATTAAAGATCAAAGGGAGTCGAGCTTATGACTTTAAGCAAGCACTTATTGGGAGGCAACCCGAATTTTTCTTCATTAGAAAACTTTAAATTATAAAAATTTCTGACGTATACTTTCATGTGCAGGTGAACGATGAAGGGAGCACTAAAAACGAGGAAGAAGCAAAGAAGAACACAAAAGGAGATGAGGAGAGGAGTTACGTTTTCAATGAAGTTAAAGGGAGAGCCACTCGACCGAGTAGACGAGCTTAGGGCAGCTGCAGAAGGAAGCAAAAACAGCACTCTGGAATCAATTCGACTCGACCGAGTAGCTACCCTACTCGGTCGAGCTCATGAGCAGTCATAGGATAGAGCTGAAAATGTTGCTCTGGAATCAATTCGACTCGACTGAGTAGCCTTAGTACTCGGTCGAGCTTAGAGTAGCAACAGATGAGAGCAAAACAATAGTTTGAAAATATTCAGCTCGACCGAGCTAAATAAGCAGCTCGGTTAAGTACCAGGTCAGATTGGTGGCTTGATTTCCATTTTTCTACTCGACCGAGCAGCAACTTAAGTCAAGGGCCTGCTCCTTTTAAATCACAGCAGAACTGATCAAGCAGCCCTAGCTCGGTCGGCCCCGTATATAACTGCCCGACCCCACCCTAATTAATCCCCAATTCAAATTGCAAAACACAGCCCGAGTCGATCTCCCCTCTCACAAACCCTAATCCGCTCGACCCCTCACTCGATCGACCTCAGTCGCGAGCGCCGTCCGAGCATCGCCGTACCCCACTCGATCTGACCCCTCCTCACACTCCATTCCATCCCTCCCTCTCCCCACATCTCTCTTTCTCTCTAATTCCTAATTTGAACCCTAAAATCGATTAATTCCTAATTTTGAACCCTAAATCATATTAATCTCTTTAATCTACTATTAATACTTTTCCTACCATCTAATGCAGGTACATTTTGAGTGTTAGGAAGCAGCGGTTGGGTTTGGATTGCGTTTTTCGCTTGGGATAAGCTTCGGGGAAGATTCACTTGGAGACTTCGCATTCACATTGCCGCTTGCGACCGTTACGCTTCCAGGGATTTGGTACACTCGTTCCTCTCTATACTTTATCTCACCATTTCTTTTGTTTGCACCCGGTCGCTTATTACATACACGATGCCACCTAGGACACACGGTAGTAGGAAACCCCCAGCAATGTAGAGGAAAGACGATGACTCCGACGCTTCCTCTTCTCATCGAACACGCCGTCGACCATCTCCACCACCCTCGCGCTCCTCATCCCCTACACCACTCGCACTAGAGGGACCACATGCTAGTGCCACCATTCCTATTCCCACATCTACTCCACCACCCCCACCTCAGCCACCCCAGGGGACCCTGAAGACATATGCCATTGTCTTCAGGAATGATGTACACCGTGAGAGATTTGATATCATTTCCCGTTGCCCCATCATCCCCACCAGATTTGCTGACATCCCAGCCCTCCAGAGTCTAGTGTTGCTTGAGGGTGTCTAGCACCTTTACAGGCCATAGGTTGGGAGCACTTCTTGCATATGATCACCACCACCTATGTTCACCTCACCTACGAGGTGATGAGCTACATAGTCTGGGTAGACCAGGGCATTAGGTTTAGACTCTTGGACCATGACGTTGTCATCACATACGCCATGTTTTGAGCCTTCTTCAGCTTCCCACCCATCCAAAATCCCTCTCAGGCCTTTGCATCCGACACAGAGCTCCCAACCTTTAGTGCCGAGAGTTTCTGGAGTCAGATAGCTGGTCTCCCACATTTCAGCCCTAATAGGGCAAAGTCATCATCCATCATTCACCCATGTCTGTGCTTTGCTCAGTGCCAACTCGCCGCGACTATCTTCTATAGGCCTGAGCTTGGCACCATCTCTCACCCTGAGTTAGTCCACCTTAGTGGGATGACCAGACCCATCCGTCGTGCTGACAATGGCACACTTCGACCCCACCTCCTGTCAGACACAGCCCGTTGGTTGTGCAACCGCCTGGTTTCCACTTCCACCTCCGCCACTGTGATTTGTTATGGCAGTTTATTCACTTTCTTTGCCATCATACTTAGCCTTGACCTTCTTGCCGATCTCTTGGCTGCCATCAGGCCCACAACACTAACCACCGATGTGCTTGCACACATGCACATCATCAGGCCCCACGGTGAGCACCATTGGATCTACCTCTTAGGACCCCATCATGAGTATCACATGGTCCTCCTACGTCCCACCCTTACACGCATTGAGCCTGTCCACTTAGACTGGCTACTACCTGGCGTGCTCCCCATCCCACCCATTCACGTCCTAGAGCCCATAGGACCACCCATTGAGTAGGGTGATGATGATTGGGAGCTTAGCTCTGAGGAGGACCAAGAGAGAGCACCCACCCCCACCACTTCTGCACCTTCAGCGAGCACTTCTGTCCCCATTTCTGTCAGTGCTCCCACCACTACCACACCTTCCACCACTCTAGCTGAAATTTTCGGGGTAGTCCACACTTCTACCCCCGATATCACTGCACCACCATCATCACTGCCCATATCTGAGGGCATTTCTGTTTCTGTGGCTCCTAAGCCTACACTTGACACCACTCAAATTGAGCATGTCCTCATCGAGCTGGATGCCACTGTTGTCCCTACTCCTACTGTCTCTACACATATAGACTCCACCCCGATCACTCCTACCATTCCCGAGTCTACAGTCCCACCGTCCACACTAGCTTCTGGCAGCACTTCTGTCTCCACCGCTGACATTTTTTTGAGAGCATCGTGGTATCTGTCACCACGTCTGTCGCCACGATGACTTTGCCTGCTGATATACCAATTCCAACCTCTGCACCTGATCTCGCATCCGTCCCTTTCCCATCTTCTGCCGAGATCCCCGCTAGGCCACCCTCTCCTGATTTCGTAGTCAGACCTCATGCACCACACGCACGAGTCCAGGTAGAGAGAGGTTCCTCTAGTGGTGCACGTCAGCCACCGAGCTCCTGCCACACTGATGCAGCTTGAAAGCAGTAGAGTCCGAGATTGCTGGGCTGACTCGGAACTTTGTCGCCTGTAGACAGACGGTCACTACCCACCAATAGTCACAGTAGCGAGAGATTTTAGACCATCCATTTTTATCCATCTGCATATACATCCTCACAACAATTGCATGCTTGTTCATATTTTTGGTATTATGACCATCCATTTGCCATCATTCCTTTTTTTCTTCTTTTCTTCTTAGCTTTCTTATTTTTAGGATTTCTCATTAGTCACCCACCCCACCCTAGTATCATTCACTATCTTTCACGAGTGTTCTCAGCAGTGAGGACACTACCGGGCTTAGCTTGGTGGATGAGCGCTGTCACTTTTATTTTTTTTCTTTCACTTTGCATCATTTTCGCTTTATTTTCCACCCATTTTCCACCACATTTTTTTGTTTTTAGCATCATATTCCTCGTCTTTTGGTCTGTGTGCATGCTTATTTTATTTTATTCCACTTTTTCTTTTCATTTTTGCTAGATGAGTTCCTTATGATGACATCTCTTATTGCTTTCGTAGCCATCCTGATGCGTATATTCCATGCCATGCTACTTAGGGTTATTTCATAATCTTGCTATTCATAAGTGCTTACAAAATATATTTCTTTTGATGACTTCTCTAAGTAAATGCATGAAGCTTATTGAAACTGAATGTATGGAGTAGTGTTTAGTATGCTCTCATTGGAAATGCACCAAGATTCACGCATCATTAGCATGTTTGAAGCACCGCTTCTACATTCTTATTCACATTCTTGTTGCATGCATGATATAGTTGAAAACTTCATTGCTTGACTTCCCTCCTCGTTGAAATCATTAAGAATTTTCATGCTAGAATTTAGTCAATGTATTATCTTACTAAACCGTTTGTGCACACTTTTGAGTGAACCGAGTGTTACATTAATTCTTTCTCCACATATATCTTTTATGATCTACATGTCACTTGAGTTCACCTCTCAAAGCTATTTATACCGCATCCATTCCCAAAAATCCCATAAAAAAGAATAGCTAGCTCCAAAAGAACAAAAAGCCAATTGAGCCAAAAATCAAAAGTACAAATCCTATTTCTCCTACAAAATTCCAAAAAAAGAAAAAAAGGAAAAAAGAAAAAAGAGACAAAAGTTCAAAAATAAAAAGAAAAGAATAGAGAAAAATTCTTAGTTTCATTACTTGGAGCACAAATATACTTGGGAAAACCAAAACAAAATTCCACAATCATTTCCTTTGGATGTGACACCTCAAGTTAAGCTTGGAGGGGGGTGAATTCTTTTGACCAAACAAGTGAGCATGACATTAGAGTGGAGTTGTGCACGAATGGGGAAGTTTGATAATACTGAAACTTAGCGAAATAACTTACCTATGGAGATTTCTTATGATTTGATATGAATATGTGAATGTCTTGACTCTTATTCTATTCTATATTGCATGCTTGGTATAAATTCTCTATGATATGGTTATAGCTTTAGATTGAAAAGTGCATCACCAATGTTTTGTATATTCAATACTATGAAATGTATGACGTAGATGTAAGTTGATTGTATGAGCTTTAGAGAATTCCCTTTTGTTCATCTTGAGCATGCAAGTACGATATTCATTTAAGATATGAAATCTCTTGCCAGCATGTGATTCATTTTCTGAGTTGTCGTGATGTGTGGCAAATGGCGTAAGATTTGAGAGAATAATCTAGCGACCTTATCCTCTTTGCATTCTATTTCGTTTTTCTCATTTTTACTGTCAGTGAGCTTCGTATTCATCTTCCTCGAGGACGAGTAAGAGGTAAGCTTGGGGATTTTGATGTGTCCATATTTTCCATGTTTTTATCGCATGTTTTCATAGCATTTTCATCGGCTAAAGTTCACTTTTATATATATTATCGCGCTTTTTCACGATGTATTCGATTTTCGTATAGAATTGTCGATTTTCAAGAACTTTGGAGCGATTTGGAGCAATTTTAGAACATGGCCACATCCGAGCTATCCGAAGTGCCTATGGCGAGGTTTGGTTGGTGTTCGACGAGGCGGAGAAGAAGATTTGAGGAGGAGAAGAGAAGAAGAGAGGAGAATGAGAGAAAGAAGCTCAATGGAGTAAAGTATGTTGTTTTCCCAGACTACTCGATCGAGTGCATTAGCACTCGATCGAGCTAACCTTCAACGTAAAAGAGCTCCTTCAGCAGATGTGCACAAGTCACTCGACCGAGTAGAAACTTCACTCGGTCAGATCAACTGCCACCAATTCCAATTCCTAGTCAAAGTAGGAAAGCACAAGAGTGACTCGAACGAGCACTTCAGCTACTCGGTCGAGCTGAAGCCTAATCAGAACAAAGATTTTCAAAGGGCTCTCCAACCTACTGTAGCTTGACCAAGTGCTTCAACTACTCGACCGAGCAGAATTTATTTCAGAGCGACACTTTGAGCCTAAGGAAGCATCCATGAGTGACTCGACCGAGCACGGCGATCACTCCACCGAGCCACTCATATATGAAGCTGAACCAAGAAAGGAGGAGCGGCTGAACGTGTCACCACTCGACCAAGCAGTGCCACTACTCGACCGAGTAGGGCACCGCAGCCCAACTGAAAGGGGGCCCAAGAAGCCCTTTCTCCATATCTTTGCGGGGTCCATCCCTATTGTATTTAAGCATAGTTTTTACCCTAGTTTTAAAAGAGGCTATTCAGATTTTATTTCTTAGAAGTTCTTAGTTTTTCTTAGAGAGTTCTTGAGCCGTCGCTATTGTTTGAAGACAAAGTTGATATTTTTATTATTGTAATTTGCTTGGAATCTCTTGATCTTAATTCTCTGTGCAATTATTTGTTCGTCTTCAATGCTTTGGTAACGATCACTCATCTCTCTATGCTTGTTTCGATGTATTTTATTGCGATCATGCTTTCTATTGCTATTCTAAACTCTTTTGTTGATATCGCTATGAATTGTGAGTAGTCGTCTCTAGGGCTAATGGATTAGCCCTAGGTCTTAGGATTTTGATGCAAAGTTAGGATTTTACATTGTTTTGGTATAAAAAGGGTTGTGTTTTGGTCGATCCATCCAAATTTGTAGGAGATCTCATATAGGGTTTGTGATCCACTTTTTTCATATAGGGTTTGTGATCCACAAAAGTGGCATGCACCTTGGACGGGTATCCTATGAACTTACTTAGGCACGTTAGTGAATTCAATTAGAGTTCGTGATCCATGGCATTGGCATGCACTTTGATGGTTTCCACCAGCGTCTTATATTACTAATTGATGACCTACAGAAGTAGCATCAATGAGAGCCATCAAAACACAGTTCGAAGCTCTAACCCACGGTGGTGGCGTGAGTAGAGATTGAGAATAATTGTCGTTCGTAATGCACGAATCGCATGTAAAGACATCCACTGTGGTGGATCTAAGCACGTGATACGTTAGACGAGTGGCACAACGGTGTTGGCCATGAGTTCTACATTTTAGATGTGACAATCTCGCCCTAATAAAGCCAATTCAACCTAGAAATTGTAGCCTAGCTTTGACATCCGACGATCCTAGTGGTGACTCCTATTGCCCTAGTTTTTATTCTATTGATAATCGAGATAGTAACCATTCGTGACAATATTTCTTAGTATATCAACTAGTATTGTTCTTAGACTTTGAATAGTTCTAAGACTATAAAAGCATCTGCCTCCCTGTGGGTTTGATATTTTTCTATATTACAAAGCATTAACACCGTGCACTTGCGGTAAGTTTTCGGAGTTAAATTCGGAGCGCATCACATACTTATAGAGACGAGATAAAATTCAAGAAGAAAAAAACAGGGTAATGGCAAGCAAGGGTTTCGACTTTTCGTCCATATAGCCTTGAGTAGCATCTGGTCAGACAAAAGCCATTTCATCGATCTACTCTCATCAGGCAATCGCAACAGAAATGCAGTAACCTCTTATTCCTATTTAGAAAGGGCTTTGTGTAACGACTGGTTTTTCATGTATGGATTATTATATATATATATATTATATTATTTGTAGTTTTCCCTTCCTTGTGATTTCCTTTTCCATCACCGTAGTTTTCTTTTCGCTCGTTTCGTTGTGATTCTCTAGATTCTTCCGTCGGTCGCCGTGTTTGAAGTAAGTCATTCGTGACGGACTTCATAACGTCGATATCTTAGAGTTAGAACGAGCCTAGGAGACTTAGGAAACCATACCGGAGCTTCGCACTCCATTTCTGAACTTGCAGTGCACATTAGTCGGTATAAGAAGGGGCACCGACCGACTAGATGACGATCCAGTCGGTCGAAAAACCTTCTTGAACCGACTAGTGGGCTTTGTTAAATGTTCAGGAGTTACTGTTTGTCGTTAGTCGGTCTAACAACGTTGGTTAACCGACTAGGTTGCAAACTAGTCGTTCAGTAATTTTTCTTTGACCGATTAAATCTAAATTCTAATTTTCGTCTGGGTTACTGTTTACACTTAGTCGGTCTGCGTTGGTCAACCGACCGACTAGTTCCCAAACTAGTCGGTCAGTGGTTGTTCTTTGACCGAATAAACAGTACAAGAAACCCTAGTTTTTTCCTAGCCGCCACCAAACTCTATAAATACCCCTCCAAACGTTTTCTTCTTCTTCCTCATGACCTAAAACCCTAATTTCTCCCCCATTGAGCCCCCATCTTCCTCAAACCATTAATCCTTCATCCCAAGCTCATCCTCCATCTTCCAAACCCTCCCTTGTCACAACCCACCTTCCATCTTCCCCAAACCTTCATCAAACCCCCAAAATCCACATCAAAACCCATTTCTCCAGATTTTTCCCTCATTTCTAGATCTGAGCCGGATCGTTCTTCTGTTGCCGTGGTTGCTCGACATCGTTCCTTCGCTTCTTCACGGTAATACTCGATTCCTTTAGTTTTAGCATAACCCACATTGACATTGTGAAACCCTAATAAAATGGATTATTAGATGATTAGGGTTCTAATAAGAAATCAATTTAGAATCATTGTGCTAATAAATGTTTTGCCCTAACAGTGATCCATCCGTAGTTAGCTTGTGCGACGATCTTCATTGCTCGTCAACCCCGGTATCAGGCAAGTGAAACTTGCATCTCTTGAGTTGGGCCATGTCTTATGCCCTTTCCCTTGCTTTAGCGTAAAAGAGACTAGACGGTGAAAGGATAGCCGTCTAGACGTCATTGACCTAGCTTGACAACGAAGCTTGGTCCGTCACCCTCATCATGCTTGTATGTCACGTTTAAATTCAATTAACTGTACGCAAATATCTGTTCATGGCATTGCATATTGATCATACATCATGATTGCGTAGCACACGCTACAATACTTATATTCCTGGCTCGTGTTCCAGAAGCGAGCCATGTAGTTGGAAACCCCAACGCTCGATAAATAAGGCTAGGTGCACCCCTATGCCAAGTGAAATACACTTCCTGGCTCGTGTTCCAGAAGCGAGCGCAGTTAGTTGGAAACCCCAACGCTCGACACATATGGGTGGGGTAAGAGATATGCGGCCACCTGAGCCCCGAGTTGGCCTGATCCGCCACTCCGGCCAGCAGGCGAAATCTCTAGTGCACAAGTGATTAATAGTGATAAGTGAATCATGATTAGTGCTTAGTGATTGCTACATCGTGAGTGCGTGACACTCTCTTTTTAAAACTGCTGCATCAAACTAAACTGTCATGTCATTGCTTAATATTATAAGTGCTAGGTTGTTAGTTACTTTCAATTTCCTTGCTCAAGTCTTTAGACTTGCTGACATGTGCCCCTTTTCTCTTTTGGGTGACACATGTTAGACCCCGAGCCAGAGTTACTTGCTGAGGGTGAGGTGTTTGCGGACGCCGAGCTTGCGCCTGTGTTGGACGAGGACTTCGTAGACACTGGTGATCAGTCTTAGTGTCTACGTCTGGTTTTGTTAGACTGCTTAGGTTGTCGGTGCGTGGAACCTAGTTTGATACTCTGTTATATTTGTGTTTTGTTTGGCCTTGTTCTGGGCCTTTAGACTCTTTCCTGTTAGCCTGGTGGCTTTTTCTGTGATGTTGAATATTTTGTGGACAAACTTTGGGATTGGTATTTCATATCCGTCTCCTTTTTCTATTATCATTATTGTTGTTCCGTTTGCGCTTACAGTGACCTGCTTATACTAAATTGACGTTTATCAGGCGGGCAGCTTCACAGCTCCACGTCTGAGCGGACCTTCTCACGTCTCGCCTCCATTTTAGGGAAGCGGGTCGTGACAGGTTTTAGTGGTGGCCCATGCAGGTCCTTTCTGTTACTGCAATTATCGGGATAATGATAATAATATAAGATTGTCCAATAAATAAGTTTGACATCCGAGCCCTAAGCTATGAGTCTAATTGTTTCGTTTTCTGTGTCATTAGATGGCAGGAAGGCAAATCACCCGTGGTGGTGGTAGTGGTGCGCCCCCTTATGACGAGGAGCCTGAGCGGGAGCCCACTAATAGAGAGATGATGCGGATGATGATGTAGATAATGCAAGTTCAGCAGGGTGTGCTTCTGCAGGTACAGAATGCTCCGGTGGCTCGAGCTGCTCGGGTGGTGGAAGCCCCTCGCCCTGAGCCTGGAGCGAAGCAGTTCAGAGAGCTGGGTCCTACATATTTTGATGGAACCAAAGGTCCACTAGCTATTGATGAGTGGATGAGGAATATCGAGGACAATCTGAAGATGTCCAAGGTCAACGAAGTTAGTTGGGTTGACTTGGCGAAGCGCCAGCTGAGGGATAACGCCAGAAATTGGTGGGATGCTGAAGAGAAGATGTTGGAGGTGCCGATCGTCTGGGCTACCTTCAAGGCCAGATTTGATGGTGAGTTCTTCCCAAAAGCTGCCAGGGAAGAGATGCTGCAGCGTTTTATCGATCTGAAGCAAGGAAGCTCGTCGGTGGATCGGTATCACCAAGAGTTCATGAGGCTGAGTCGGTTTGCGCCGAAGATGGTGCAGGACGCTGAGGAGAGAGCTCAGAGGTTCCTTCAGGAACTTGCTTCGGAGCTCCAGAGTTTTGTGACCTCTTCTGACCGGGAATATTATCAGAAGGTTCTAGTAGCAGCCAAGAGGCAAGAGCTGCTCGTGAACCAGAGGAGGGGGTCTATTGTTGGTGCTGGGAAGAGGCCTGTGGAGCAGGCAAGAGCTGTGGTTAGACCTGGATTCAGGCCGAACCAGCCTGTTCAGTTTAAGAGGCCAGGAGGGCCTGTTCAGAAGACTTGCCATTTCTGTGGCAAGGAGGGCCATGTCAAGGAATCGTGTAGGAGGTTCTTGGGGCAATGTATTGCCTGTGGAGATCCCACCCATGCTCTCAGGGAGTGCCCGAGGTTGAAGCAGCCTTGGAGGGCACCTATTGCTGCCCCACCGTTGCAGCAGAGAGCCCCGGTGCACAATGGTCGTGGGGTACCCCTTGTTCCACAAGGGCATGCCTTTCGGCAGGCTGTTCCGCCAAGGAGGCAGGCATTTCTGATGACCGAGGAGGAGATCTCGGCCATGGATGAGGTCATTGCAGGTAACTTTCAATCTAGTTGTTCCTTCCTTAATTAGTTGATTGTTAAATTAAGTTGGTTGCTTGTGTATGAATGTTGCTAGAGTAAGATTTGATTGATTAGAATGTTTGTTAGGTGTGGTTTTGGTTTGCACATTCCCTGCCCGAGTCCTCTTTGACTCAGGTGCGTCGATGTGCATTTTGGCCCAGAGCTTCGTGGAGAAGCATTCCTTGTCGACGTCCCCTCTCCCCAAGAGTTGGAACATCGTTACAGGGAATGGTGTAGTCTCGGTGCATCGTGGGTGTAGCCCTTGCTCTGTGGTGGTTTGTGGACATGAGCTTTATGCTGATTTTATTGTCCACAACATCACCAACTACGATGCGGTCCTTGGGATGGATTGGCTTGCGAGCTTCTATGCTACGATCGACTGTCGAAGGAAGAAGGTGGTGTTCGAGATTCCCGGACATCCAGTATTTGAGTTCATCTGTGGTATCAGTTCGCTTGGTCCTGTCAGATTTCGGGCCAGACCGGTGGAGGTTGTGGCTATGCAGATGGAGTTGGAGAGGCCAGCTGTGGTGCGAGATTTTGATGACGTCTTCCCCGAGGATATGTCTGGACTGCCACCCGATCGAGCTTTAGAGTTTTCTATTGATTTGATTCCAGGTGCGCAGCCGATTTCGAAGGCACCATACCGTATGGCGCCTACAGAATTGGAAGAGTTGCGGAAGCAGTTGGATGAGCTTATGCAGAAGGGTTACATTAATCCCAGCATGTCTCCGTGGGGAGCACCGGTGCTGCTGGTGAAGAAGAAGGATGGTTCGCGTCGCATGTGCGTGGACTATCGGGAGTTGAATGCGGTGACCATCAAGAATAAATACACGTTGCCTCGCATCGATGATATCTTTGATCAGCTGGAAGGATCGAGGGTGTTTTCTAAGTTGGATTTGAGGAGTGGTTACCATCAGTTGAAGGTGAAGAAGGAGGATGTTCTGAAGACAGCATTCAGGACGAAGTATGGACACTACGAGTTCGTGGTTATGCCTTTCAGTGTAACTAACGCGCCCGCAGTTTTCATGAATCTGATGAACATGATTTTCTATGACTTTTTGGATAAGTTTGTCGTTATCTTTATTGACGACATTCTGATCTATTCGAAGTCGGAGGAAGAGCATGCCTCACACTTGAGGACGGTGTTGGAGATTTTGAGAAAGCATCGGTTGTATGCCAAGTTTTCGAAGTGCGAGTTCTGGTTGGACAGTGTTGCTTTTCTCGGGCATGTGGTGACTGGTGATGGTATTTCAGTGGATCCCGAGAAGATCAGGGCCATCAGAGAGTGGCCTGTTCTGTCGTCGGCCTCTGAGATTCGGAGTTTCCTTGGTTTGGCGGGATATTATCGGTGTTTCATTAAGGACTTTTCCCGTATTACCGAGCCAATGACCAGGTTGACGTGGAAGGATATACCTTATGTTTGGTCAGGTGACTGTGAGCATGCCTTTGGTGTTCTGAGAGAGCGTTTGACGTCTGCCCCTGTTCTTGCTGTGCCTGACCACAGTGGAGGATTCGAGATCTTTTGTGATGCTTCTGGCAAGGATCTCGGTTGTGTTTTGCATCAGCATGGACATGTTGTAGCTTACGCTTCTCGTCAGCTCAAGGTTCATGAGAAGAATTACCCGACGCATGATTTGGAGTTGGCTACTGTTGTGTTTACTCTTAAGATTTGGAGGCACTTCTTGCTGAGTGAGAAAGTGAAAATCTTCACCGATCACAAAAGCTTGAAGTATATTTTTACCCAGAAGGAGCTCAACATGCGACAGCGTCGATGGTTGGAGCTTATGGCAGATTATGAGATTGATTTGCAGTATCACCCTGGCAAGGTGAATGTGGTGCCTGATGCTTTGAGTAGGCTTCCCGTGGTGATGGTTTTGACTCCGCAGTGGAGATTGCAGCAGGATTTTTGCGAGTCTAGAGTGGAGATTGTTCTTCCCGGGGAGGCTTCATCGTTGATGTACATGCAGGTGCAGTCAACGATCGTGGATCGGATTAAGGCGAGTCAGGCCGGAGATTCGAAATTGGTAAGGATTCGGGAGCAGGTTGAAGCCGGTCTGCGGACTGACTTTTTGGTTCATGATGATGGCTCGCTGAGGTTTGGAGCCAGGTTGTGTGTGCCAGCTGGGGATATCAGAGAGGAGTTGTTGGTGGAGGCACACAGTTCGCCGTATTCCGTGCATCCTGGTGGGACCAAGATGTACAAGGATCTTCGTCTGAACTTTTGGTGGCACGACATGAAGAGGAGTGTGGCACGGAGTGTGGCCAAGTGTTTGGTTTGCCAGCAAGTGAAGGCGGAGCATCAGCGTACGGCCGGGTTGCTACAACCGCTTCCGATTCTGGAGTGGAAGTGGCAGCACATCACTATGGACTTCGTGACTGGACTACCTCGGAGTCCGAAGCAGAACGACGCGATTTGGGTGATCGTAGACCGATTGACCAAGTCTGCACATTTCATTCCATTCCGAGTAGGACAGTCCACTGAGGCGCTAGCGAGGAGATATATGGAGGTAAATTCTTTTACTCTCCGTTTTATTTCCTTTCCTAGTTTGGATAGTGATGTAACGTGAATCGTGCAGGAGGTCGTATGACTTCATGGAGTCCCCGTGAGTATCGTGTCGGACAGGGACACGAGGTTCACATCTCAGTTCTGGCAGAGTTTGCAGAAGAGTTTGGGTACGCGTCTGAGTTTCAGCACGGCGTACCATCCGCATACGGATGGCCAGTCCGAGAGGACGATTCAGATTTTGGAAGACATGCTGAGAGCGTGCATGTTGGATTTCAAGGGTTCGTGGGAGGACCATCTACACTTGGTGGAGTTCTCTTACAACAACAGCTACCATGCGTCTATTGGCATGGCGCCTTTCGCTGCTTTGTATGGAAGGAAATGTCGATCGCCATTGAGTTGGGATGACGTTGGCGATCGGGAGCTGTTGGGGCCTGAGATGATTGTGGAGGATGTGGAGGTCGTCAGGAACATTCGGGAGAGGCTGAGGATTGCTCAGGACTGTTTTAAGCATTGGGCGGATGCGAAACGTCGTCCTTTGGAGTTCCAGCCAGGTGATCATGTGTTTCTGAGGATTTCCCCGAATCGCGGAGTGATTCGTTTTGGTAAGCGAGGGAAGTTGAGCCCACGATACATTGGACCGTTTGATGTTCTGGAGAGGGTTGGCGAGGTAGCTTACCGCTTAGCCTTGCCGCCATCTTTGGAAGGAGTTCACGATGTTTTCCATGTGTCGCAGCTTTGTCGATACATCAGCGATCCATCTCATGCTGTGGATTTCTCGAAGATCGCCGTTCGCTCGGATTTGACGTATGACCAGCATCCAGTGCAGATTCTGGACAGGCGTCAGAAGTCACTTCGGAACAAGGTCGTTGATCTTGTTCGGGTGATGTGGCGACAAGGTTCATCGGGAGAGCCTACTTGGGAGAGAGAAGATGAGATGCAAGAGCGCTACCCACTT